>CAUYLG010075443.1:0-62513 GCA_963573385.1 Cacajao melanocephalus | reverse complement strand
ATATATATATATATATATATACATGCAAAAAGGTTTTATATATATATATATATATATAAAACCTTTTTGCATGTATATATATATATATATATATATATATATATTTTTTTTTTTTTTTTGCAAGGGGCGAGCATTATTCTCCCTATCAGAGAAAGCCTTACAGAGTAAGACAAGGTGGATAGTAAAGGTCATTCCGTGTAGATAAAACAGGAGGTTTGGAGGCCAGGGAGAGTGTGCAAAGCAGGCTTTGAGGAACTATACGAAGTTCAGTATCACCAGGTAGTGTTGTATAAACAGGTCAATACATATATAATTTATACAATATATCTTGTTCTTAAATTTTACATATAATTATGTTTATCACATATCTCATCAACATATATTACAATAAGCGTACTTTACAGAGGCAGTAGAGTGCTAGAGCTAAGAGCATGTGCCTTGGAGCCACCTCTACCACTCATTAGCCCCTATACTGTGAGAATTAAATGAGATCAACAATCTTAAGTACTTTGCTCCACCCTGGCACATAATAAGCCCTGAATAAATGTGAGTTGTTATCATTGCCATAATTAAATTGTGTCATCATGTATCACTCACCACCCTCACTTTCTCCCTGATGTCCACTTTTTGCTGGAAGGAAAAAGCAGTGGCAGGAAGAACATTTCTGACTTACGCAACCTGCTGAGATAACATCGTTATTATCAAGTTCCCATTGTCTAACTGCTGGGCCCTAAATTTAATCTAGAATCTAAGGACTCTCTGCCCCTGTTGCTTATGCTAGCAGGCATATCTATAGCTAGAGTTTTAAATGACATTCAGTTATAAAACAGAAGACAAAAAAGCATCAGGGTGGGGAGGATGTTCAAGAATGAACCCAAACTCTCCAAGGTAGAATTAATAACAGCAGCGATAGCAAAAAGGCATGAAACTCAGAGATGCCTGGGCAGACACTTCTATATGATTCCCTCTCTATTTCTGATTGCCATTCCAGGAAAATCTGGGTGTCTCCATTTTATCTAGGAATGAGAAAAATCCAATTTCAGTAGGAATTTGGAAATACATGTGATTTCCTATTCGGTGCTGAATTCTGGGGCAACATTTGTTAACCAGTAACTGAGAACATGTAGAAATGGCCTGGCTTTTCAAGGTAGTTGTCTGACAACCAAATGGATAAACTACTCTCTCTGATCTTCACAGGGTTGACTAGCTGGTCTGAAAGGGGCATTGTGGAACTAGTGGGGAAACGGAATTTCTCTTGCATAATGTTACACTGACCAAATGGTAGGAGGGTGCTGAAGAGAACTCGAACCATAAATTTACTTGAAAAAACCCACACCCTGGACAACATAGCGAGACCCCCCCGCCTCTACAAAAATAAAAGAAATTAGCTGGGCATGCACCTGTAGTCCCAGCTACTTAGGAGGCTGAGGCAAGAGGATCGCCTGAGCCCAGGAGGTCGTGAGCTATGATCACACCACGCATTATAGCTTGGGTGACAAAGCAAGACCTTATTTAGGAAAAAAAAAAAAAAACAATAACAAAAGACTAAAGTGATGTCATAAAAACTAAGTATAATATTTATTAGGTGGTGATCCCCTCGAAGTTTGTCTTGCTTATGTTTGTATTCATGATGGTGCCTTGAATACCTTAGGTACTTCTATAAATTGTTGTAATTACTTGTTTAAAAATTAAAAGGGATTTACTGACTCTCACAAATGAAAAAATTAAGAGGTCAGGTAGAAATCAGGTGTGGTTCCATTAGGGCTGTTCTCTGCAATCTTCTCCACCCTTCCCTCCACCAAGTGTGAGCCTTCTGTGTAGGCTGAGAAGAAGACAGTTTTTCTTTTTTTCTCTCTATTGACACATGGAGGAGAAAAGGCCACCTCTCCAGTGGCTCTCTGCAAAGAAGAGAAGCTACCTTCCTCAGAAGCTATCAAATAACTTTCCCATTCACATCTCATTTAGCTCAAACTGGGTTACATGCCCATTTTTTTAACCAATCCCTATGGGCAGGGGAATGTCTTGTGTGGCTTGATTTAGGCCCAGATTTATGAGCTATTCACTTTGACCAAGAAAGTGAGATTCCTCTCTGAATCGTCGAGCCCATCAGTAGAGCTGGGGCTGGGGTCAATTTCCATTGAAGCTCTTGGGCTGGGTGCCTTATCAATAGGGGATTCCCCTGGTTTTACATGTGCTCTGGCCAGTGTCACAATTCCCATTGAATCTTTGCAGTAACTCATGTAGTGAAACTGAAGTCCCCCATGGTTTAGGAACCAGCTCAAGGTCTCTCAGTTAGTGGTGAGGTTGGGATTCCAGGTTTTCTGATTCCAAAGTCCACTTTTCTTCCAACATACCACCCGCCTGAGTGAATAAACAAATAAATGTCTTGTGGAAGCAGGGTTTCCTGCTTTGAAAGGGTAATAGAGCAATGGTTAGGGTGGCAGTGAGGAGATAGCCCACCTTTCTTTGTCTCTGTTTTCTCATCTGTAAAATGGAAGTTGTGCTAGGTCTTACCTGATTGGGATGTTGTGAGAATGAAGTAAAAAAATGTAGATCATGAACTTGGAGCCGTACCCCCAGTCTGAAGGAAGTTAACACTTTTATCTGGAGCAGGTCTGCTTTGAGGGCAATTGGTCATTGGTTCCACGGACAATAAAATTACCCTCTTCCCTGCTCTACAGGGTTAAACAAGAACAGAAACGTGTATATATGTGAAAAACTCCTGAGTGCTTTTAACATTGTAAGAAGTTAGGATTTGTGGAAAATTTCTGAGTTTCTTCAAACCCGTTTGCAGGTATATTTAAGACGTGAGGTGAGTCTGGGAGGAGTCTGAAAAGCCACTGAATAGCTTTTGTTCCAGAGTTTAATTCTGCCCGAAATGAACTAGTTGCTCTCAATTATCCTCATGTCCCAGTGGATATCCTCATGTCCCAGTCCCCATTATTTAGTATATATTTTTATTTTAAGGCTGGAATTCAAGGTATGAGGCAGATGGCCTGGTTTGGTAGTGGGTGTCAGACAGGAAAGGGTCACTAGCACAAGGCATGGACAGGTCTCCTCCTTACTCTAAACATTGCATAGTCTTTGAATTTTCTTCCTCAAGGAATAGGAAGAGACACTTACATCTTCAGTTTGCAATAAAAAGCCTAGGGGATATAGAAAGGTACTACATATCACATTGTAGGAAATTATTCCTGCCTCCTCCACTCTCCCTACACACTAGTTGTGTTCATCTTACATTAATCGCAAGATGCCTTGTACTTTATACACTTGCAGTGTGCTTTGCACACATTCAAAAAGCATCTGTTAGCTTCTTTTGGAACACTGCAATGACACACGTATGTAATGATGAGTTGTAAGTGTTATTCACCATCTCTGAAGGTAAGGAAACCATTCTTTCATTCCCTCATTAATTAATCCATTTATTAGATTAGCATTAGTTACATATTAGTGCCCAGTACTATTGCTAGGCCATGAAAGGCATATCAAGAAAAGTAAGTTACAGTCATTAAGTGGCACTTATAGAAGGCAGCTATAGATAAGATAGCATCGTGATTAGGTAACTAATTTTACGACATCACATATAGTTGGTCAGTATAGATGTTAAATGGTGAAAGAATAACTGGCTGCCTGTAGAATATTGTATATATCTATGAATTTATGTTTGTTTTGGTAAGCTCTTTGTAGATACACCTGAGTAATATATCAAGGAATACCTCGTCACCCTTTCTCTGAATTTTAGATGCATTTCAGCTTGGTTTGTATAAAAAAGGAAGAAAAATTTCACCAATTAGACAAGATTGAGAGATATTGTATGGAGTAAAATATTTCAAATTTTGGTCAGTTGCATTTGGTGTGATACATTCTAGACTCTGATTTACAGTTTTGACTTTGAAAGGAAAAAGGTATGATGCTGTGAATGTGATAGGTGTAAGTAAGAATTTTTTTGAAAAATTGCATCACTGATGTGTATGTAAATTGAAGAGTCTGCTGAACACGTTTGTGAGACGTTAGTAGAAAAATCAGCTTAAGTTTTCTTAGTATATCACACACTGATAACATAATGTGAAATTTGCTGCATTTGTACTACTCATTCAGGAAAGTAAAATAGGAATTTTCCATTTTACACATTTAGTTCCCCTTCTGAAAGTTGGCAAACATTAACTTTTTCCGCTGCATTTCTACGTAATTGGACTCTTGCCAGCTAATATGTGTGTGTGAGTGTGACTGTGTGTGTGTGTGTGTCTGTGTTTTAATAGCTAGGTGTACTATCACTGGTGCTATTAGCTCAACTTATCTGCATTTTGAGGTTCAAACTTGTTTCCTTTCATGGACACTTCATGGCAGTGGGAATCTGATCATAGTTCTTTGCAAGTGTGTAAGTGGTTTACTGTCAGAGCACTCAGAGTCACTCAAATAACAGTTCTGAAGCTTTGCTGTTAGGATGTTCCTTCAGGAGTGTTTCCTTGCTATGAGATGGTGGATGTTCCTATTTTGTACTCTAGCTTTGAGTGAGCTGCTTGCTTCACAGGACTTACGCTTTCTGTGCCCCTTATGATGGAGATTCCTCTACCTGAAATGGTCTCCTTTGCTTATCAGTTTTCTACTTATTCTTTGAAATCCAGCTCAATCAGCCACGCTAGTCCATGTCACGTTGCAGGAAATTATTCCTGCCTCCTCCACACTCCCTACAAACTTCATTGTACTCATCCAACACTGATCACAAGATGCTTTGCACTTTATACACCTGCAATATGTTTTATACACATTCAAAGAGTATGCACAATTATTTCCTAGTACAGTAATGTTGATTGAATTTGGGGCTTCTAAACTGACATAACGAGCTCTGCCTCTGCCTCTCTTTAATAGTTTACTGAGCTTCAACTTCCCTGCTTCTAAATAGGAGATTATTCATGGCCATCACATACAACTGCTTTGAGGATTAGATCAAGTAATATATGCAGAGTCCCCATTTCTTGAGGGTTTGCTATAACTGAGACACTGGGCAAAAAGTTTTCTGTAATATCCTCCCATGTACAATGCCTACAAATGTTAATTCCTTTAGTCCCAATACTTGGACAGAGTATGTACTCACTGAATATTTCTCAAATGAATGAGAACTGGACTGGAGTTGGCAGCAAGGGCCTGTCTGCTGAGTCAGCTGCCCTGAGTCAGCGGTTGAGGCACATATAACACAGGTCCCTAGAGAGGGAAGATACTGACTGGGCTGCAGTTCCCACCTATCTGGCTGAAAGGCTGCCAGAGTGTGATTCCTAAGCACGATGGAGAGTTCATGGGTAGGGGAGAGAATCATTTCAGAACTACATTATTTCCTTTCTCACTGTCTCTCATTACCACCCTCCTTCACCCCTGCTGACCTCTTCTGCCCAGAAGAGGTACAGATCTCATTCTGAGTCACTTCAGGGTTGTATTGGTACAACAACAACTGTATTTTTACTATAACCCATGGAATATGTTCTTATATATTGTGTAGATCTGTTCTTATTGCAGAGCTACAGAATCTTGGCCAAAAAAAAAAAAAAAAAGAGAAAAGAAAGAAAAAATTCAACCAAAGCACTATACCCCTTTAGTGGTAAATATTTTAGGCATGTTAGAGGCTCATGAAAATCACACCTAAATAAAATGACATTCCCACTCTTGGGCTCCTATAAGTGAAGAGATTTTGGGGATCTCCGGTTTGATGACTCATAACTTTCCCAGTGTTTTATTTTCATGAGCCATTGATTAAAGTTGGGTGTAGCACTATATATTTTTTCTCTTTCAGCTAAGCTGTTCCCATCAGTTGGGAAGTTTTAGAAGCTTCTGCAAACCCCTAGGATACCATTCTATGCATCAAAATCATTGTATTTGAAATGATATTTGAGGGACATTGGAAAGGTTTTTTGCAGCCTCCACCCAGGCTTGTCTTGCTCCTGGGGAGCCATTGTACAGCACAAGAACCTGATGAATGGAAGTTCCCATGATACATTAAAGGGTTAGTGTTCCCATCTTGCTCTGTTCCTGAAGGCTGGAGTTAATGAGGAAGAGTTTTTATGGTGAATGTCAGGCATGTTGCAATAACTAGCCACAATGGAATAGTCATGGCAATTTCCACCACTTAGTTTCTTTGTTTTTGTGATGTTGCTGCATGCTTCATTTATGAGTATTTTCTTTTCTTATATGTGGTTGAGCCCATCTACTGCCATCTTGGGCTTGGATACTTGTATTTAAAAGAGATGAACAGAGAGAAACTGTAAAATTAACAGATTGACGTATCCTAAACTCTTATTAATTTATTTATCTTCCTCCACTTCTGACAAATATTCTGGTGATTAATACTCTGATGAGTTCGTGTCCTGAGGAGAATGAAGAGAAAAGAAAAAGTACTGTGGAAACCAGGCCTCTTTTGGTTGTGTTAACCTCATGGATACAGACTAAGCCTAGTAATATTCCCATTGAAATTAGATAAATGAAAACTGCCAACAGTCTTTTAGGTTTGGCTTTCTGGGGTAAGTCATTTGTGTCCTTGAGGACCTCTGTCTTGATCAGAGCATCTAGTACCTGATTGCTAATTTATATTGGAGCGGGAGCAGTAGAATAGAATATAAAGATTTGTGAAATTCTAAAAGTGTCTGGTGGCATCCTCACTCATTTCATTCATGAAGGTGAATAATCCTCTGGACTGCAGAAAGGCCTACCCGGAGCATATCGTGTGCATTACATACCTAGATTCCCAAGATCAACACAAGCAGAAGGCGTGGTGGGTCAGGTGGGATATGAGGCAGAGGAAGGTGAATTCATAAGGATAAAGTGCCAATTTATAAACATAACATACGCAGGGAATATGCCTCCATTCCCAACAGCCTGTGTTCAGAATTGTATACCTTTGCAACACTTTCATCACCTTCCTCTCTTCCCTGCCTATACTTGTAGAAGATGCCAAAGGCATCCTTAGTGCCTCACCTATCCAGCTTCAAAGTTGTCATGTGCATCCGATACCGTATTTCGAACACACCCTTCTGCCATTTTTCACCGCGTTACTCTCTCCGTGGTTACTACCGGATTTTGTTTGTTTGTTATTATCTGACATCAAATCCTGTCTAAACACTAATACTTTTTCTTGTTAAAATAAAAGTCAGTTTAACAAACAAGGACGGGAAGAAGGCGAAGTGTCTCCCTGCTGTTACCCTGTTCTGTAGTTCCTCGACTTCTGGCGCACGGGGAGAGTGTGTGTGTGTGTGTGTGTGTGAACACGTCAAGAGGGAAACACAAGCACGGCCTTCGAATTGGCCAGCCAGGCGACCGGCGAGCCCGCCCCCACTCTTCCCCCTCCCCCTCCGGCGCTCACACTCAGGAAGCAGCTGGCTACAGGCCGGCCCTCACGGCCGCACACATCCACACTCCTCGCCGGGCCGCCTCCCTCCCTCCCTCTTCCCCCTTCCCCTCTCCCTGCAGCAGTGTCCACACTGCGCCGCCAGGGCAGCCCAGACCTCGGAGAGCACGGGCACCGGCGCCGAGTGCCGCTGCCAGCCGCCCCTCCCGGGACCCCCTATACGCCGTCCAGCCGTCCAGGGTCGCATCCGCGCTCTCCCAGCGGAACCGCCAGCAGCAATTAGCCAGCATCCTGGGGTCGGCCTCCAGACGCATCCCCCGGCCCAGGACGAGGATGAACAGGACAGGCGAGGCACAGAGTCGCAACTGAACTTTTTAGAAACGTTATTTGCGTGTGTATGTGTGTAGCAGGGGAGAATGAGCTGATGCCGAGGGTCCAGCCACCCCGTCTCTGCCTCCTCCTCCCTCTGCCGCCGCTGCCCTCGCAGACGCGCGCGCACACACGGCACTTGGGCCGGGTTTCCGTGCTCCGTCCCCCGGCTTGGTTGGGGGTTTTCATTTCCGAAGGAGGCAGAGCCCGCGGAGCGCGCTGAAGGGCTGGAGCCCCAAGTTACTCCTCGCCAGCGCTGGCCACCCGCTGTCACTCGCGCTGGCTGGCTGGGGGAAGGGACCCGCACACCGGGCTTTGTTGTGGAAATCCCGGTTACCTGGTAAGTGGATGCCATAGGAACTTTGCTCACAGGCGAGAGACGGGGAGAAACCAGGCGCTTGAGAGTGTGGGGGAGTTAGAGCTCAGAGACGCAAACTAGGGATTAGAAATAGTTTTCCACGCTGAGCCGGTGGCGTTTGCGCGGGTTTAGGGATATACGCACCCCCCCACCCCACCCCAGAGTCACAGGTCACTGAGAGACCTGCGCTTACTAAGATTGATAGCAACAATGAAGGTTCAAACCGTGTTCCTGTCAATGGCCGAAGAGCGCCCAGTGTAGAAGACAGAAAGAGCAATAGCGTTTTAAACTTTCGCCAATTAGGAACAGTTTTTGTTTATTCTTTTCAAGTAGAGGGGGCAGAGGGGTACACAACCAGGGCAAGTTACAGGACGCATGGGCGTGGAGCGCGCCACTCCGGAGTCCCCACTGAAGGGAAACTGTGGCGAAGTGGGAATTGATGGGGTGACGTGAGGATTCTCGCGCACACACGGGGCTGTAGTTGTCTTTTCAAGTTCCACGTGTTTGTGGAGCTTCACGAAGGCAGTTTTCTATGCCTGTGTCTCATCCAAGCCGGTGTCCCCATGGTTGCGGGAGGTGGTCGGATTGAGGGTACCGGCTCGGCGACCCGCAGCCGCCGGGTCTATAACTATAACCTCCCACGCCGCCAGTGCGCAGACACAGCCAGACACGAACCCTCCCCGCCGGGTTCGTCACCTCGCGTTTACATTTTTATGGGGCCCGACAAAATGTCAGCACTGTTTGGAAAATGTCTCAGTCTCAGAGACTTTGTCCTGCACACGGCTCCAGTCCCTATAAATGACCCTGTGTGTATTTTGAAGTCGGCCCGGGTCGCTCTCTGGAAAGCGTGAGTGAGCTGCCGGCTCTCTCCTAGACACACACCTTGCCCTGAGCGACAGTTCCAAGTTACTCACTGGAGCTGACAAGTCACCTCGGGGACAAGGAAGTCACCCAAGTGTCTGGGAATCTTGGTCCTGGCTGATTTGTCATCCTGTGGATGATTCAATTAGATACCTGGCAGGAGAAACTTTGGGGAAGGGTTTCTGGCTCGGCGTTTGCGCCCTCCGACTTTTGGAGGTGTTTGGGAGGCGAGAAGCGAAAGGAAACCCGAGGGTTAGGACACTGGCTCGGCGGGGCCCGGGGGCCAGCGTGCGGGGCTGCGAGCCCAGCCGTACGTCCCTCGGGCTCCGGGCTCCAGGCTCCGGCCGGGCAGGGCAGCGCAGCGCGCGCAGGTCCCGCCGCCCAGGCTTCCCAGCCGCGGCGCCCTTTCGGCCCCCGACTTACTCAGGAGTTGGTTGCACAACAGGAAGCCGGCACTAGTTTGTTTTGTTTTGCTGCGTTCGCTCGCTCGCTCGCTCGCTCACGGGGCCGAGGGTTAGGGGCGGAGGCGGCGGGGGAGTGACGGGGTCTCAGCGGCGCGCACCCCGCCGGGCGCTGTCGCCTCCGCCTCCGGACCCGCCCCTAGCTCCGCGCCCAGGAACCGGGACGTCCGACCCCGGCAGCGAAGCTAGTGAGGCAGGGAGCCGATAAGGGCTGCCCCGCTCCTGCCTTGTCCCACATGCCTCTCCCCCGCTCGGCGGGCCCCGGCCCCTCTGCCGACTTCTCCAGCCCTCCTCTTGGCGGGAGCTGTCTGGAGGACTAACGAGGTCTCCGCCCCCCTGCTCTGTTTGCCTCCCGGAGCCCCCCGCTAGGCTGCTCTGGCAACAGCTTGGCCCTCGCATCTCTGGAGCATCAAAACCCGGGGCAGAGGTAGGGGGCTACTTTCGGAATCGCAGGGAGCAGGGTCCGTGGAGACAGGACTCGTGCAGGCGTGGCCTGGTTTCACAGACAGGAGGGCTCTTGCACCCTCTCTCCGAGCCGGTAGAACCACCTTCCTCCAGGATTTCAGCATCTCCCAACAGTTGGGGCCCCGGGGCCCTGGAGTTTGTCAGAAGAGGGAAATTCTGCAGCTCCCCCAAGTGGACCAGTTCCCTTTAGTATGGGACCAGGAATCTCAAGGATAGACTGTTAAAGCTAGACTGGACCTTGGCATCCCTTACTGTGAGGAAACCAAGCCTCGGAGACGTTAGGGGTTTTGCCCGAGGCCTCACAGCCAGTTGTTGCAGACCCAGGACAAACCCCTAAAGTTCTCAGTTACCCGGTTAAGAGATCATTTCTTGGCTCGAAGATGAACTCAAGATAAATGCAAAGTCTGGTTCTGTCCCCTCTGAAAGCTTTGATGAGTCATGAATCTACCTTGGGAGTTAGCCAGACGTCTGTTTCCCCCTCTGTCTTGTTCCTCACTGGACCTCCCTTTTCAGACTAAACTTTTTTTTTTTTTTTTTTTTGCTACAAAATCGATTTGTGTTCGTTAAAACCTTTCTATTTCTTCTCTTTTATCTCCTAGTTTGCTTCCAGTGATTCTGTGTGAAGCAGGTGCAACCTACAAAGGTTTGCAGAAAAAGAATCCGCCATGATGAAGGTCGTTCTGAGAAAGTTTGAAGCAATTTAGATAGGAGAGTGTGACATTATATACATTTTCTTTATTTTTTTTTTGCAATTGAGAACAAACTGAAGTGTGAGGATCATCTTTAACCGTACTACAGTTTTCATATATTTTTACTAGTTGTCTGTACAGCCAAACTAGCTTTAAGGCTACCTTTGAATGGAATGGTGGGGGCATTTTTTCTCTATTTTCAAAAACCTTTCCTTATTGGTAGTTTGTTAATTGCTTTCTTTTTTTGCCCAGAAGACCCGGTAATCCTTGAGTACATTAATTTAACTGCTGCTAACTTCTCCCGTTGGTTCACCTTAGGCCAGTTTGGGACAGCATCTTTTCTTTGATCCCCTAATTCCACTGAAGTTCCTTAGTAGTCGTCAGGTTATCAGAGGTTGAATACCTAAGGTTAGTTGGTTTGCTTGGACGAAGTGATCATCACCTCAAATAAGAAAGGAAATATTTATTGGGATGGTGGATGGACTCCAAGGTCCACCTAGTAGGTAAAATTCCTACTGAGCTAAAATAGGCTGGGATAGGGGAGGTTAAATAATAACGTTTTATATCAACCCTCCTTTCATTTATGCAGGAGAAAGTGGTCTTTCTGCCATTTCAGAAGAGAGCTCAGTGTTCTCCGTCTTTTTTTTTTCCTCTGACTGTTCTTTCCTGCTAGTTAATTAAGCCCGAGGACATTCATTCTTTCCACTGTTGTCTCTCTCATATTATAGTTACTGATCTTTGGAGTTGGAGAGTTAATTTACTGTTCTCCCAGATTATAGAAGATGTACTTCTTGAAGGAGATAACTCAGAAAGTGGCAGCACATGCACATTCTCATCTCTGGAGAAGTCATTTTCTGTGTTTCTGTAATTATTTTCTGTAGAGGGTATTATATTGTAAATAAGATGGAAATACAGGACTTAACTGTTCTGCTTTTCCCTGAGTTTGGTTGGTTCATACACTCTATCGGGATTGGGGAAAAAAGGCGCATAGGAAATCTGTATGATAAAAAAAAACCCTGTTGCCGTTCTCATTCAAGGAAGATGACACATAACAAAACCTCTGAAATGACACTGATACATAGTTTGATTAAAATATTCCCAAGTCCCTAGTTTTCCTAGTTTCCCACTTACTTTAGGCAGTTGACACAAAAGCCAAATTTTCTGTGGAGATAAAATAAGATATCTTTACGGAAAAGCGCACTTATCTTGAGCTTGATGCATTTTTTGCAAGTGGAACACACCCACGTAACTAGCTGGGGAAAGTTCAAAGATTAGCTATAACCTCCAGATCAAGAAACAGAGCATTACCAACACACCAGAAACACCTCTCACACTCCATTCCACTTAGCACCTCTGCCTAACGTAACCACTGCCATGGTTTTTAGCAGATATATTAGTTTTGTCTGTTTTACAAAAATATCTTATGTAAATGGAATAATTCAATATGCACTCTTGGGTCTGGCTTCTTTCTCTCGACACAACAACCTTTTAGTAGGTCAAATAATTTGGACTCCCCTTTAGAGATGATGGAAACAGTCTGGCTTGCAGAAATTAGTTAGTGAGGCATTACTTAATATGATAGAATTAAGGAAAAACACTAACCAAACTGAAGCCATATTTATATTCTGATGACAGTCTGGTTAGGAAGACTAAACAGACACAAGTGAAATGTCTAATGCGACACCAGGGTAGGTGAGCAGGAAAATCCAGAGGAGTTCCTTCCACTAAGACAACCCAGAGTGTATTTCACAGTCCGTCGGTGAGGGCCAGCAACCCCTATAATAAAAAAAAAAAAAACCATAAGTGCCTGGTTTCAGTACTAAACTGTTCATTCACAGCTTTTAGCTGGGATTTTTCATTGTTCACCAGTAGGCCAAGATAAAGGTAAGAATAACATGCCTACCCAGAAGAGTAGAGTAGAATTTCTGTGCTACTATTTCCTAGTAGAGAAAGGAATAAACTAGGAAACATGCAACTGTAATTAAACTGGTTCCACAAGCCATGGGATTCATGATTGTGGTCACACTTCACTTATATTTTATTTATTCAGGCAATACATTATAGATGTGGGTTATAATTATATATTTATTTCACTTATGCCATATTTCTCAGTATGAATGATCAGTACAAAATGAACAATATAAATAGAATAAATGTATGTGAATATGTAGATGTAACAGAATATATGATAAATGTATTGTGAAAAATATAAATATATAGGTATAGTATTAAAAAATCTATGTACATGTAAAGGCTGCGGAAAGTTCAAAGATTAGTTATAACCCCAAAACTTAATAAAATTAGAATGTATACAGGGAAATGAAACACAGGCAAATAACTGTAATGCAGTGTAGAACATTATGAATGTTAATAGAGAGGCATGTAGAATAAAATAACATTTATTGGATCCTTTTATGTACTGAACAGTGTGCTAAGCATGTGATATGCAGTCTCATTTATTATTCTGTAATTTTTTTTGAGACAGAGTTTTGCTCTTGTTGCCCAGGCTGGAGTGCAATGGTGCGATCTTGGCCCACTGCAACCTCTGCCTCACAGGTTCAAGCGATTCCCCTGCCTCCGCCTCCTGAGTAGTTGGGATGACAGGCGTGTGCCACCATGCCTGGCTAATTTTGTGTTTTTAGTAGAGATAGGGTTTCATCATGTTGGTCAGGCTGGTCTTGAACTCCTGACCTCAGGTGATCCATCTGCCTTGGCCTCCCAAAGTGCTGGGATTGCAGGCGTAAGCCACCACGCCGGGCCCATTATTCTGTAATGTTACGAACTATGCACAGTAGTGACATTATCCCCATTTTGCAGGTCAGATTTGTAGATACTAAAAAAGGATCAAGGAGGGCCTAAAGTGGGTGTTTGGAGTGGGCCTAGAGGGTGAGTAGGATCTGGATTTGGGGGAAAAGAAAACAAATTAAGGAGGAGGGGAAAGACCATCAAGGTGGACTCTAAGGCAGTGTGTAGAATGAATGGAAACAAGGATCCAGTCACGTTCCACTTGGGGAAGAAAATCAAGGAATTTGTAAAACTTGAATCATGAAGTTCTCAGTAGCTGAGGGCATACTTGAGTCAAGGACAGCTGGTGGGGCCATCCTTGTCTGATGTGAGCTCTTCAAAGCCAGGAACGAGAATGACTGCGCGTTCCTTCAGGCGCAGCAAGCCTTGCTGAACTGCAGATGGGCAGATAGCATCACAGTGCAAGATCAGATCCTTTCCTATGCTCCATGATAAAGAGATCAGACTTTCTAAATACCAGTGATTTCTAAAGTTCTGAGCCAGCTCCATCAAATTTCTTTTATAGGCCTGGGGAATATTATACACAGAAAACCAACCAGATGCCAGGGCTAGTTATGAATTCTTGTTATTCTTGTGTGTGAAGAAATGGATTAATGTTTTCCCAACCTTTTCAGCATGACTGATAGATTCCATTTCTGTCTGTAACTTGGCTGAGTCATTCATGGAGGTTTTCAAAAATCTTTTTAATAAATATGTTGTCATGTTGGTTAAGGGCCTAGTCATTGTTGTGGACGTTCATATTTCTGCAGTGATGTCAGTGAACATAATTTAACTTGTGTAAAACTGCTGTCTACCAACAGCCAGAAATAGTTACATTGGTCACTTTTAAGCAATAACTGTGTGGAAGGAAAAAAAATCACTCAGTTACATGTGTGATGGGGGCACAATAAGATGCCTAAATATTAGGTTTAAGGAGTGATACATTTTATTTCTAGAATCTTCCACAGGTAGATGTTTGTTACCCTTTTTAAAGGATTGTGATTTTTAGCCTTGAAAATACCGAGTCATGTGGACTGAGTAGTTAGTTATACAGTCTAAAGGATAATGAATGGTCTTTTCATTTGCCACATTTTATTTCATATGTACCCTCTTGTGCGAGGATGAGCTTTTTTTTTTTTTCCTCAAAAGGAAAAATCTCCAGCCAGTTATTTTATATTTCTGAAGAAGAAGCTTTTGTGTCCCAAACCCTGGCCATGTGCTATTCACTCTTTGCAATTCAGGTAATTAATTCAGCAGTGACATCATAGGGAATGTGTTCATTTTTCCATTTCAAATTCCTCTTTTCAGAATCTGATGGCTAACCCATATTAAGAACACATTTTGAAAGACTCAGTTCTCAAAGACATTGTGTGTTAATTTAAACTTTACCCACTTTAGCAGTTTAAGAGGGGGCTTTGATTCCAAGGAAAGTTATCTATCCCCTGCAGTGAAGAAGATCCAAAATTGTCAGTAATTTTGATCCTGATTCTGTCAGTTGGTTTATCAGTTGTTACTAATTGAGTACAATTGATCAATTGATATTTATTGCACAGTGAAAGATAGCAGTGGTAGGAATGCAGCTTTGTATCATTTAATCGTTATGTTTTATAAAGCCAAAAATGTAGAACCTTTAGATCCTTTCTGTTCTTCATTCCAGCTATATTTTTTCATTTATTTTACTTCGACTGTTCAACTCTATGTCTGCAGATGTTCTTTGTAAGTACTTGGGTAGGCAATTAGTCGAAATGCTTTTTAACAGTGACTTTTATTTTGTTTTGACTGTGATTCACCCTACAGTATATTTTTTGTCTTACCCAGAAGACATATATGCATACAAGTGGGCAGATAGATACACCCACAAATAACTGAAGTAAAACAAATGCTTGACTATTCATACATTTGATGCACTCCAATAGCTTCTATTTTATTCTACTAGTCCTATTTCATTAAAAAATGATTTCTCTGTTGAATAATTAATCTCATGGACCACCAATGAATTGCAATCCAGTTTGAAAAACACTACTTCAAACACTTTGTTAAACGTAGATGTAGGAACTTACAGCCTTGTGGGCCCAAGGTATGGTACTTTCTGAACTTATTATGTTTGTCTTCAAAATCTTTTTGGTTCCAAGTTCATTTGCATTTTGTGTGATTTCTTATAGCTGACCAAGAAAATCTTTAATTATCCTCTTCTCCCTTTGCCATTTTTGGTAGGACCATGGCTCTCTAGACCTTTCCGTACTCATTGATGAATTAATGACTGACGCAAAGTAAATGAAACACTTCTAAGTAATTACTACTAAAAGCTGTGACGTTTAGTAAACCAGGAGGATATGAAAGTTATATAGATGCACTGAAGAGTGGAAAGTGAATTCTAAGAGAGGTTATTGAACTTTTAATATTGCCCTCCAGCAGTGTATTCCTGAAGGTCCTGAATTTCCTCCAGCAATCTGTAGCCACTCTCATTGTGTGCAAGGTTCTTAATGCTACTTCTGATTTTTAAATGAGGATTGACTAGGAGGAATAAATTCCTGAATTGGATGTGGTTATTCCTTTTTTTCCTACTCCCTTCCCTTTTCTCTCCTTCCTTTCCTCTGTGTCCCGTTCATATTTACTACCCATATTTTGAATGCGATAGCCATTAATTTAAATTTAAAGTGACATGGCCAGTCCTTTCACTCTAGAAACTTAGGAAAGATTATTTTAATTTTTGAGAAAATTTTATAAAATATAAAAATGAAAAGGTGAAATGTGTATATCTCTAATTAGATATAGATAGCAACGGGTTTGAATCCACAAAGTCAGTGTTTCTATTAGGTGAGGTCCCTCATGTTCATTACGTTATCTTTTCTGAGTGGTCTTTGAAAGAATAGTCTTGAAGAATCTCTGCAGAGGACATTAATTTGTCTTCATATTTTTCAGTTGGAATAACTCAGAAATGAAACCTCTTTTATTTCACCTTATCGGCGATTATATTGCTTAAATAACGTTTGTACATCTCAGTGTTCAGAATAAATATATTCATATTCTTAGAATCACCAACGTTAGGACTTGGGAGTGCCCAAGTGAATAGGTCTAGACATACTAGTTATTAGACATAACCTTCCTAACTTTCTGCTCCACATTTCAATAATGAGGAATGATCTCAGCTCTGTTTCTATGTAACTTCTGTTGTAAATTCTATGAATTTGTCAGTTTCACTGAATAAAGTTATGGAACCACAGAAATGATCAAACTCTACCTTGTTATGGGTTACCATATCATAATATAGTATCCTTCAGTTTCAGTTTGGAGAAATAATATTGTACACATCCAATATATTTCCTCTATAATATCCTCTAGTTTCACAGGCGCATGTTTGCACTTTCCTCTTGTTAAAATTGCAGACAAGAATAATTTTGATTTATAGGTGACATCTAATATAGCTGTGTTTATATTGTTGCCAATAAAATGACTTACATGATTGGTTTTTGTTTATACAATCTTTTCTGAGGAGTCAGTCACCTGTGTTAGGACAAGGTACATTCTGCTTATTTAAATGAACTCCTAGGATCTAAGAACATTCAGCTCTATCTGTCCTTGATTGAATTGCAAAATGTGCTTCACACTGCAGCCGTGCATGAGAATAACTTATATTATCTATCAGTAGGCTTTTCATTTCTATATTCTTCTGGCTACAAAAGCTGTAACAAGAGAAGCCCATGGGAATAGTAGGGGCCTATTAACAATCAAGGCAGCGATGTTGAAAAGGCGGCATTAATGAAATTATACAGTCATGAACCCGAGGGGAAAAAATAAAAAGAATCAATAAAAACTCTTATTCTAGATAGCTTAGACAGATATATAAGAAGTAGACTCAGAAGCAGTTTGTTTGCTGGCCAGTATTTTGTGCCTCATTATCAGGTTTTCTATGCACAGTTAGAAGTGCTTGTGGCATAAGAAATGGAAAATGTAACAAAGGCTAAATGTAGCCTAAGGAAATGAAATGATGTATGAAAATTAATAATTAACTGGCTCATCTGATGAATTATGACTCTAGATGAGTCTATTAATGATATTTACTAAGAAAGGGCCTTTGGCTGTAAATAGGCATTATAGAAGTCGTGTTTTTGAAATTTTCTGGAATGGATGAGTTAACATTGCTTTTCGTTTGTTTAATCTTTTAATCCATGATGAGCAGTGCCTGGAGCCTTGGGTAGAAGGTAGAGTCATGATTTTATATTTTGATTAAAGTCACGCTTTTTCAGAAAACTAGGGGAATTACTAAGTGGTTTTGTGCCTTAGTTTCTTTAGGGGTTAAGTAATTTCTTCTCTGACCTGATTTACAGAAGTGTGTTCTAAGAGTTTGAAAGTGGTCAAAAGGGAAGATTTACTGACTTTCATGTTGACTCATGTTAGCAGAATGAACATTTTTATTGCAGGAACCAATGTAGTATTAAAACTCTAAATATGTCACTGTCAGATCCAAAATGTCCTAAATCTCTACCTCTGGGTACTCCTTGCTTTTTCTTTTTCTTTTTCTTGTTTCTTTTGTCTTTGTTATTGGTAGCCTAGGGTAGAGTAAGTAGTTGGATGGAGAACAGAGGAGAAAATGCTGACTAGAATAATGTGATTGGATTTTTAACTAGAAAGGTGCTCTTCCGGTGGACTCCTGCCAGTTAAGTTTTAAACACTGATTAGTTGTGATTTTGCCTTTTTGGCAAAGTGTAAATGTAATGTTAAAATTTATTCTTCATGGTTATGGTTAGTATTGTGCATTGACACATTGCTGATGGGTGAGCCTATCAGCTCGTACTTTGATGGGGGTAGTAGAGAATGTTATTATTTTTGTTTCTTTGTCTACTCTCCAGATTTAAATGCCGTAGGTATAAAATCTACATATTTACTACTGATTATAGCAAATGGGTGTTCTTGATAGTCTTTCTTTTCTAAATTGCCTGGCATAACAGAATTTCAAGAGACCACAGTGAATAGATCCAAACTCCTCAACCTTTTATGGATGAAAAACTATAAGTCCAGAGAAGTTATAAATGATTTGTCAGAAGTAGAACTCAGGTATCTTGACTTTCCGAGTGCTGTTTGACTCTGACTTTATGAGGGTCTTTCTTAAAAGTTACAGTAGCAGTTTATCCCTTTTTTGTTACCAAGTGGAATTAGAATTGTATCTTGATCATATGGCTTAGCTAAAAACTATACAAAATATTACCATATAAATAGATGAAATTTATTTTTACATTTTGATATCCAATGTTTGAGAAATCTGTGTCATAATTAATGTGAAAACTGGAATATGAGGCGTATTTTCATGTCTAGTTTCTTTTATTTTTGTCTTGAGGCTGGTTTTGCTCAGCTCACCTGCCATTGGCCTATTGGTTTTTTTCTTTATGGTATTAATCACTTTACTTTCTGGCTGTTGCTTTCTTAGTAATAAAATTTAAGTACATTTTGTTGTTGTTTTTACTTTCAACCTAAAGCTATTTAAAACAGGAGCGCAGTTTATAAATAAATAAATAAAATAAATATTCAGTCTAAGACAGGCAAGTGTGAACGCCTGATAATTAAGTTCTCAGTGCTCTAATTATTTTTTCTTCTTGCAAACTCACCTTCTTAATTATAATGCTTAATGCTAAGTATCTCCTTATGTGTTTTTATCCATATTTTTGATGAGAATTCCTGCTTGTATATGATTTGCTGCCAAAAAAATGACTCCCTTCTTTTTAAAAACCTGGAAATGGGCACAGTCCGCAAATCTGCAGACACTTGTCACTTGGACCGTGGTCTTAGTGACTCATATTTCCAGTCATGTTGAACAATTCTTTATTTTCAAAAAATTGCCAATATCACAAATTTCTTTTGCCTTTTTTTTGGGGAGTTGCTGCTGAATAAGTGCTTTCTTCTGTAAGGTTCAGAGTGCTCAGAAAACACCATTTTATCAATGAGAGGAAAATAGATGGCCAATTTTATCTGGCATAGTACAGAGACATTAAATGACTGTTGCTCACGATCTACCACTGAATGGATCAGCAGACTGACTGATGACACACAAAAGTTCTCCTACATAAATGTAACATAAAAAGCGCTGGAATTTTTTCAATGTAAGAACTGAGGTTATCTGGTCACTCCTGCTTTGTTCTCATGGGAGGAGAGGGTAGGAGTGAGGAATATGGTTGAACATTTCCAACAACTAGATGGCATGACAGTATTAAATGTCACAAACTGATGGAATTCTTAGTGAAAATAAAGAATTGGTGAGAATGAATCAAGCGTTCTAAATTTTATATTGTTAATTACTTTTGAATTTCCTCAACATAGGCACACACAGCAAACTTGCAGGAGGCATAGCTCACTATGAGTTAAAATGAGATATTTTTGATGTTCTAAAAATGAAAAGAAAAATAAAACTTTTCACAAAAGGTTTTTTGTCCTTGATAGCCTTTTCTTGATTATTTATGGAGTCATTTATTTGGAAGTTAAGTTGAAAAATGTTTGTTCAACACTTTGTGTGGATCATACAGAGAAAAGTAGGAATCATCCACTTGAGGATGTCTGGTCATTCCTGGTTTGTACTCACTCCTTATTTCCCGTGTTTGTTCAGCTTTGGCTTGTTTCCATGACTGTCATCTCTAAAAGACTGATTGTGATGGTGTCTCTAATATATTTGGCATAGTGGCACAACCATGGCACTTTGCCACCTCATTGCATACATTTTGGGGAGCTATTGGTCAAGGGAGGGAAGGGCCTTCCTTAGTGATTTACAGCCCATCATGATCACATGGGTATGTGATGATGTCTTGCGATCATGTCAGTACTTCTCTTCGTTCTCATTCTGCTTCCTTAATGTTAGGAAGCTTTATGAAACTATGGTAGATTTACTGAAAGTCATGCATCATGTACATACTGGACAGGTCACTTTTAGAAGGGACATTCCCTCCTTATGCTCCCTGTAAGGCGTTTTGCACAGCCCTTCTCTTTTCTAGGATTTCAGTAGAAGGTAACAGTATTGTGGTGTTGATTCTTTTCCCATCCCTATAACTCAGGATCAGTATGGAACAAAGACTCTAATGCTGCCATGAATATTTGAATATATGGATATATGAAAACCTTATGGTATTCCCAGGCCTAGGTGTTTATCCTTTTTGAATCTAGGGACTGTGAAGAGATAGTTCTTAAGGTGGAAATCAGAGATGGTTTAGGGTCCCCATAGCCTCATTTAGAAGCCATGTCTGCTTTGTGTTTGTTTACTGGAACTTTGAAGCATTGGTCTCACAGCTCATGTAGATGGTGCTTTTGGGTTTCCCAATACCTGCTGTAGCAAAAGTGAACTAGTATGGACAGATCCTCTAGGGAGCAAAATAAGTTTTGTTTTGCAAGCTGGCACCAGTAGATTGTTGTAGTTGCCAAGAGCACTGTATTGAGAAGGGCTCAGTGGCAAACAAAACAATGCAGTGATCCATAATCCATGTCCACCATGGATGCAGAAGGGGAGAGTGCCTTCCAATGAGCCATGTATTTGAGGACCCTGTTCTACATAAAAGGCCATCTTGCTAAGAGTGCTTCTTTTCTTCCTGATATGAATGATACACAGGTTGAAAAACTCACTGTATCTTATTTTCATTTTTGCTTTTAAAAATGCCTGCATTTATTTTTTTTAAACAGGCTTATAACCCACACCATGGATAACTTATTGGACTTTGCCTGAAAGGAGTCATTAGTGACATTGGATATTTGACCATCTTGGCCACAGGTTTTTCAGAATGAACGGAAGATCATGCAGCATGAGTCTCCACCGGACATCGGGAACCCCACAGGGGCCTGGGATGGTCAGTGGCCACCACATTCCTGCCATCCGAGCCCACTCCGGGACTCCTGGCCCCTCACCCTGTGGCAGCACATCGAGCCCCACTATGGGAAGCCTTGCTAACAGCCTCAATCTCAAGATGCCCTCAGGAGGAGGGATGGCTCCTCAGAACAACGTGGCTGAGAGCCCCATCCATCTGCCTGCCTTAAGCCCCAGGCGACAAATGCTCACCAATGGGAAGCCACGATTCCAGGTCGCCCAGGCTGGAGGCATGTCAGGGTCACATACTTTAAAGCCAAAGCAGCAGGAGTTTGGAAGCCCTTTTCCTCCAAATCTTGGGAAAGGTAGGATTGTCTTTCTGGGATCTTTTAAAAATGGAAACAGTTTTTTTCTCCCCCATTCCATTTTCTGCCAGCAAATCCTATGGAAAAATACATGATTCAGTGTCAGGGTCAAAGTTGTTGGTCTCTTAATGATATATAGCTTGCTCAGTAAGGGAGTGGGTGTGTATGTGTTGAAGTGGAGGGGACCATAGGGGTAAATGCTGCGTATGAGACATCTCATGGCACTGTGAAACAGAGTAACAGTAAGATAGAAAGATGAGAAATAGGGAGGCAGACTGGGTGGTGGTGGTGGAAGGATAAGAGCCAGTTTAGCAAGATCCTGCCCTCTGCATACATGTAGCTCTGTTCTGGCTCCCTGGGGGCTGAATTCTACAGGCCGTGGACAAGAAGAGTGACTGGAACTGTCCTTATGCCAGTGCTAAAAGTATAGTGTAGAGGAAACGTAGTGTTTGGAAGGAAAAGGATAAAAAAGGAGAAATTCTAATAACCAATAAAATGAAGAATCAGTACATATAAATGATAAGAAAGATTACTTTAAGATCAAAGCCTGTAATTTTTATCATACAGCTAGTAGCAAGAGGGAAGCAAGCTAGAAGGGAATAATGAAAAGATGTATTTGTGCTTGCGGAGAACTAGAAAACCTCATCAATTTGAAGTACAGAAAGAATGTGCTTTTAATTCAGTAGTGTTTGAATTACCATATATTTTAAATAATAATTGTTGGTGAATAGCAAATTATTTGAATGACACACTATCTCTAGAAACTGATGTTGAATTAATGAGGCTATATTGTAGATGACATATGTATTTGGAGAAACAGCATGCATCCCATGTAAAATATAGCTTTGCTGTATAAAATAGCACAATTATATATTCCTTAAGATATTTTTAGTATTCTGTCTTAAATGTTTATGTTAAAAATACTTACACCACCAAATAGAATTACTAGCAACCTTCAGAATAGCCACCCATTCAGTTAATTAAGGTGAATAATGATTTCTATCAGGCAAGTAGCCAAAAATTTGTTTGTTTCGGTGTCTGTATTTCTGTGTTTGGAGAAATCGGTATAAATAGGCAGGTTAAAAAAAAACAATAGCACTAAACATACATGCGCCTTTTAAGTTAATTAAGTAATTTTTTGAGACAGGGTGTCACTTTGTCACCCAGGCTGGAGTGCAGTGACATGATCTTGGTCTCACTGCAGCCTCTTCCTCCCGGTTCAAGTGATCCTCCTGGTTCAGTCCCCCAAGTAGCTGGGACCACAGGTGCCTGTCCCCACACTTGGCTAATTTTTTTTTTTTTTTTTTGAGACAGAATTTCACTATGTTGCCTAGGCTGCTGGTCTTGAACTCCTGAGCTCAAGTGATCTGCCAGCCTTGACTTCCCAAAGTGCTGATTACAGGTGTGAGCAACCATGCCCAGCCTTAATTAATTTATTATTTTTCTTCTTTTTTAGTGTAGATTAGTTTTGAGTCATTTTATTTCTTAGAGGTACTGACATTTAAAGTAAGTATGGGAAAAAGTTTCCCTGGGGCTACATCCAAAATAGGTTTCTCATTGGCGGGTTGCTGTGTTCATGGCGTGGCAAGCTAAGTTCCCTCATATTAAATTTAGGTGTTTAGATTTTCAGGGGCTGAGGCCCAGTAAAACCTTTCAGCTCATGCTTGACTAGTGAACTGCAGCTTGCTTTTATATATACTTATGTTTGCAATCCTGACTGATAATAATAATGCTGATAATATTAATAACTTGCTTTTATTGTATCATAACTCAGCATATGTCAGGCACTGTGTTAAGTACTTTCTAATACATAGTCTCAGTTATTCCTCAAACAGCGCTGAGTTGTATGTTATGGTTGATTTAACTGATAAGGGAACTAAGGTCTAGAAAGAATAAGTAACTTCAGAGGCACCAGTCAGTAAGGAGCTTGGGAATATTAACTTTGATGGTGATCAGAAGTGGCTGTAATTAAAGCCATGTTTTTAAAAAAACTTCAGGTTCTTAAGGAATAGTGAATTCTCAGGGTCAATACACCTTGAAATGCCTGTCAGAAGTAGTGCTGCTTCCTGATTCTCTTCCCTCTGGCTTTCTGTCTCCTTGTTCAGCTTCCTAGCTTATAGTGCCCTCCTGGATCTGCATGGTTAGGACATGCACAAGCGCAAATGAGGGGTGGAGGACAGCTTTATTATTATCACCTCTAGCTTTGGAGCTTATATACCCTTAGTGGTCTGAATGGTGCGAGAAGTGGCTGAGTGTATTGTTTCTTTCAGATTTTGGTTGACAATTCCTAAACAAAGCCAATAATTGGTTGAGGACTGTGATCTAGGATTGTTTGAACTTTGATCATTTACTCTACTAATAATTATTGAGCATATATTATGGGTGAACCACTGTTCTGGAGATGCAGTAGCCAATAAAGCATAGTCCTTTCCCTCAAGGAGTTGGAGAATTCATACACGCAGTGGTCAGTTAAAATACAGCACAGTAGGCCAGGTGCGGTGGCTCACACTTGTAATCCCAGCACTTTGGGAGGCCAAGGTGGGCAGATCATTTGAGGTCAGGAGTTGAAAACCAGCCTGGCCAACATGGTGAAACCCTGCCTTTACTACAAATACAAAAGTGAGCCAGGTGTGGTGGTGGGTGCCTGTAATCCCAACGGCTTGGGAGGCTGAGCAGGAGAATTGCTTGAGCCGGGAGGCGGAGGTTGCAGTGAGCAGATATAGCACCATTGCACTCCAGCCCGGGCGACAGAGTGAGACTCCGCCACACACACACACACACACACACACACACACAAAAATAATAAATAAATAAATAACTACAGCACAGTAAGGACTGTGGTAGGGATACACTCAAAATGATATGGCCACATTTGAGAAGGGTTCCTGACCCATGCTATATAGGCAGACACCTGAAAGGTGAAGAGCTAGCCTTGCAGTCATGCAAAGTGCCTGGCGTGTGTGTGTGTGTGTGTGTGTATGTGTGTGTGTGTGTGTGCATGCATGTGTGTGCATGCATATGTGTGCATGGAGGGGGTTGTCTGGAACAACTTCTGGGAAGGAAGAAAAATGCACTCAAAACCTGGATGGGAGAAATCCTGGTGCATTTCATGGACTTCCACCTGGTTCCACATGGGTGGGGGTACAGAAAACTGTGGTAAGAGATGAAGCTGGAGAGGGATCAGCAGAAGCCAGAGGAAGGGCCAGGAATGATATACCAAGGAGTTTGGATCTATTTTGAGGACCCTGGTGGAACTTGAGACTCTTGTGAGTTTATTAATTAGGGTTTTCCAAGAAATAGACAAATAGGATACGTATGTACATATGTATATTTGTGTGTGTGTATATATATGTGTGTGTATATATACGTATATATAAAGAAATTTGTTATAAGAAATTGGCCCTTGGGATTATGGAGAGTGGCAAGTTCTGGGATCTACAGGGAGAGTCAGTCAGCTGGAGATCCAGGAGAGCCAATGGTTTTGTTGCAGTCTGAGTCTGAAGGCCTGCAAACCAGGAGAACCCATGATGTAGTCTTTGTCTGAAGGCTGGCAGGCTCAAGACCCAGGAAGAGCTGATGTTTCAGTTTGAATTCAAAGGCAAGAAAAAAGCCGGTGTCCCAGTTGGAAGGCAATCAGGCAGGAAAGAATTTTCTCTTGTTGGGGGCAAGGGTCAACCTTGTTCTATTCAGGACTTCAACTGATTGGCTGAGAACCACCCACATTAGGGAGGGCAATATACTTTACTCAGTGTACTGATTAAATGTTAATCTCACCCAAAAACACCCTCATAGAAATGCCTAGAGTAGTGATGACCTAGTATTGGGGCACCTAGTGGCCCAGTCAAGTTGACACATTAATTTTAACCAAAGCAGTATCATTGCTTTGGGACAAAGTACAATTTACATGGTGGCTAAGAAAATGCATTTTCTAAGCTTTGACAGTGATTATAGCAACTCTTAGGGATGCAGTAGAGCTGTGTTCAGAGGACTTAAGTTACCTAAGAATTGCTACACAGACAAGCATCTGACTTGAAGACTGGAGAATCTTTGATGGACGCCTCATGAGAACTATACATTCGATATTAATGTTTATATTATTTAAAAACTGAGTTCTGCTCAATTGAAAACTCAAATAACAGTGGCTTTCACGTCATAGGTTCTGGTTCCCAAACACACATTCCCAGTGTGTTAAAGTCACTGGAGTGCCACAGTGAACTTGGGGAGTCACAGGTCATTATAAATTTAGAAGGAAACAGGGATATGTGATATCCTTTGGACACCAGGTAAACTACTAGGTTGAGGAGGTTGACAGTTTTAACAGTAAGTTGCACTGTTTCTTTTGGTGACATCATGTCTTTGAGAGGCTCCAATTTCAGTAATTGTGATGTAGAAGAAGCAAATACCTTTTACACCCATGTCCGTGGAAGCATTATTTATGATAGCCAAAGGAAGAGGCAACCCACTGTGGTATATACATACAATGGAATATTATTCAGCCTGAAAAAGGAAGGAAGTTCTGACACATACTGCAACATGGATGATCTTTGAGGAAATTATGCTAAATGAAATGCACCAGTCACAAAAGGACATGTATTGTATGATTCCTCTTGTATGAAGTTCCTGGAATGGTCAAATTCATAGAGTCAGAAAGAGTGGTGATCACTGGGAATTGGGGGGAAGGTGGAATGAGGAATTAGTGTTTGATGCATGCAGAGTTTCAGTTGGTGAAGATGAAAATGTTTTGGAGATGGGCAACGGCGATGGTTACACGATAATGTGAAAGTACTTAATGCTACCAAACTGCACACTTACAAATGATTAAGATGATCACTTTTATGCTGTATATATTTTACCACAATTTTAAAAAAGCAAATACTAAGTGAAAATCAACGTGGAAAGGGTGATGGTGTCCAATCTTACTCCAAAGTTTGAGAAACATTAGAGTACACAGTTGAACACATATCCCATTAGTATTTGTGGTTATTTAAGAATGAAATAAAAATACTATTTTTCTTTTAATTTACATGTATTATGTTTTCAAACAACTAATGACCTGTTAGTATATACATGTTATTGAGTTGTTTACACCTAACTACTTAATACATGCAACTGTTGGTATTTCTTTTGGCCTAGGGGTACCTTGAAAAAATTACTGCATCACTGAACATGCCATGAACTGAGAACATTTGGGAACTTCTGTCGTAGGAGTTTATTTTTATCACACAGAGAAGGCTGGAATAGGTGCTTGCTGCTAGTGGTTGGCTACTCTACTCTCTCTGGTCCAAGATGATGGAGCTTTTTGTAGTCTTCCTCTTGATTGCCCATCTGCCTCATTCCAGCTCCAGCTATCAAGTCTGCCTTCTGAGAAAAGTGAGGAGGAAGGGAGAGGACAAAAGGCAAAAGACAAAAAGGACAACTCCTCCCAGATCTGTGCCTTTTTAAACAGCTTTCCCAGATGCTCTACCCTGCTATTCCCACTGAAATTAACCAATCCTTCCTTCCTTTCTTTCTTTCTTTCTTTCTTTCTTTCTTTCTTCTTTCGTTCGTTCTTTCTTTCTTTCTTTCTTTCTTTCTTTCGTTCTTTCTTTCTTTTGTTCTTTCGTTCTTTCGTTCTTTCGTTCTTTCTTCTTTCCTTCCTTCCTTCCTCCCTCCCTCCCTCTCTCTCTCTTTCTTCTCCTCCTCCTCCTCCTCTTTCTCCTTCTTTTTCCTTTCTTCTTTTTTTTTTTTTTTTTTTTTGAGATATAGTCTCACTCTGCTGCCAGCCTGGAGTGCAGTGGTGAGATCTTGGCTCACTGCAGCCTCTGCCTCCTGGGTTCAAGCGATTCTCCTGCCTCAGCCTTCCGAGTAGCTGGGACTACAGACGCGTGCCACCACACCTAGCTAATTTTTGTATTTTTAGTAGAGACAGGGTTTCGCCATGTTGACCAGGATGGTCTCGATCTCTGGACCTTGTGATCTGCCTGCCTTATCCTCCCAGAGTGCTGGGATTACAGTTATGAGCCACCGTGCCCTGCCAACTTATTTCTGAAATGCAATTCATTCTTTGATGCTGAATTTATCATTTTTTTAAGTTTGATCTTGTGTTGTTTTGTGTTGCATTATATTGTATTTAACTTTTTTTTCATTTTGCATCTTTTATCTCTCTCAAGTAAGGTGAACCACTTGAAAGTAAATTGTAGACATTATGACCTTTCACCTCTAAATTCCTAAGCCAGTGTCTTTCATGTTATATAACCAAAATATATTAATTATAACCAAGGACTTTAACTTTGAAACAGAGTATTATTTATATATAGTTACATTTTAAAATACAGTCCAGGCTGGGCACATGGCTCACACCTGTAGTCCCAGCACTTTGGAATGCCAAGGTGGGAGGATGGCTTGAGGCCTGGAGCTCAAGACCGGTCTGGGCAACAAAGTGAGACCCCTGTCTCTACAAAAATTAAAATAATTAGCTGGGTCTGTTGGCATGCGCCTGTAGACCCAGCTATGCGGGAGGCTGAGGTGGGAGGATCACCTGAGCCCAGGAGTTCGAGGCTGCAGTGAGCCATGATTGTGCCACTGCACTCAAGCCTGGATGAGAGTGAGACCCTGCCTCAAACATAAATAAATAAAATGTAGTCCATATTTAAATTTTATATTATTTTATATTTAATTCTACTTATATTATTAGTGTTATGATATAAATTATTATTTTCTTTCTCCACTTATCCAAATGTACTTTATAGCTATTTTTTTTTCTTTGGACCAGGATCTAATCAAAGATCATATATTACCTTTCGTTGTCATATCTCTTTAGCGTGCTTCAACAGATCTTTTTCATTGTCTGTTGTTTTCCCAGGGATAAACTTAAGTAAAGGAATGATATAGGAAGATATGGATGATAAAAGAATGATATAGGATAAATCAATGTATTTTTAAATTTATGATATAGCAGTGGAGAAAAACAAGCAAGCTCTAATCTAAGTGCTTGATTAAAACCAATTGAAGTAGGCAACCACAAATAGTAAAAAATGAACATGAAACTTGATGTGTTATTTGAAGTACATTAATTTTTCGACCTCCCAGGTTCTCACAATACATTATCTTTCTTAAACCAGGTCTTTACAAGAGACACCAACCTTAAGTGACCTAAAAGAGTTTTTTAATCCCAATAAGTTTGGTGTCTTTTTTTAAAATATATCATTCTATTTTTTTTTTCTTCCGGTTCCTCTACCTTTTCTTTGTGTTTCATGAAAAAAATACACTGATATTTTTAAAGAGTTCAGGTGAGTTGTCTTCTTCCACAGTCTGGTTTGTCTGATAATTTCTTCGTGATTGGATTCAAGTCAAACATTTTTGACGAGAATATTATGTAGGTGATTTGTGTACCACCCATTGCATTATACCCAGAAGCACTGAATGCTGCTTCACTCTAGTACTTGTGATGCTGTATTTGATCACTTGGCTAAGGTGGTGTCACCAGATCTCTGCATTGTGAAGGATACTTTCTCTTTCAAAATGCGTAAGTAATCTGGTGCAAAAATCTTGTCCTCCAACAATCTTTCATAGCATCCGTTGATATTTGTCAGAATCAGTTTTGACACTGTTCATTGCATAATGGTGATTTTCTGATTCTTTTATTCCTGCTATGTTTATTAACTGGTATTCTTCTGGAAAGAAGAGCTTCTCTTCCTTCCCTTTTTGTGAATCACTATAGAATCACTCATGAGTTTTTAAAAATTACTCTATTATAATTCATTACCATCATTATTCTTTCTGATGCCCAAATTGTCCCAAATTTGACCAGTGGGAGCCCCTTGAAGTCAATTCTTGTCTTTATAACATGTTCCCATTAAGTACTTCCTTGTTTCAGGCATAACAAGATGTTCTAGGCTCACTAGTACTTGTGTGCTCCAGACCTGGAATCATCCATTTTCCCAAGAAGCTCAAGTCCCTCTTAGTGAGGAATATTTGGAAAACTGGCTAAAAGTGTGTTCTTTTGACTTTTTTTTTTTGTTCTTTTTGCTTATGTTCTTTTTGCTTCTTTTTGAAGCAACGACTGTGAGATGTCATTGCTTCTAAGCTCTTTCCATGGACAGAGTTAGGAAATATGTTAGAGAAAGATAGTGTGTTCCTATTAAAATACCACATTACTGAGTTCTTCCTCACACTGTCTTATTGCACACTTGTCAGTGTTCTTAGCAACATCAGTGTATTTTTATTTGTTCTGTTTACGACAAAGAAGAGTAACTTTTAGTTGTATCTTTCTAAGATAATAGAAATTGGTTTAAAAATGGATCACTTACTACATGTAAATTTTTAATGAGTGGAGGTGAATGTGTTCCTATTTATCTGAACCACTGAGTGAGCACGGAGGACAGGGTGCAGCTGTCAACTTACTAGCTTCGCTAGGATTTCTGTGTGAAGGATCACAGTTATATTGTATTTCCCCTACTTCCTGCTCCAACAGTTACTCACTGTAATTAGACTTGTAGAAATGCATTTTTAAAAGCATCTGGGAAATCAGTTTTATGATCCCCACTTTAAGCACATTTGACACAACTATTTAAATATTTAAGACAATTTTACATTTGTAGTACCCGGAGGAGTTTATAATTGGGAAGATTTTCATTATAAGAGTTTTTATTTTACTTCAGGGCTTCTGACATTTCTTGCCGGGCTCTGCTGTCCTTGGAGACAAAGGGAGTTAGTTATTCATTAGCGTTTGTGGGTTATTCATTATTGTTGGTCAGAAAAAAAGACAGAATAATATCAACAAAGGACACCAAATTAATTGGGATTAAAAAACTCTTTTGTGTCACTTAAGGTTGGTGTCTCTTGTAAAGACTTGGTTTAAGAGAGATAATGTATTGTGAGAACCTGGGAGGTCAAAAAATTAATGTATTTTAAATAATACATCAAGTTTCATGTTTGTTTTTTACTGTTTGTGGTTGGCTATTTCACTTGGTTTTAATCGAGAGCTTAGGTGAGAGCTTGCTTGGTCAGTGGGTTAGCTAGCTGTGTGTTTTTCTCCGTTGCCACATCATAAATTTTAAAATACTGACACTGATTTAAAATGTGACTTTCCTATATCATTCATTTACTTAGGTTCATCCCTGGGAAAACAACAGACAGTGAAAAAAGTCTGCCAACACCAGTGTGTGTACCATGTCAAATGCAGCCATATTAGAACTGGGATAAGAGTGGTGATTGGGGTCCTGTAGTTTTGAAGAGATGCAGTTAATATATTACCTAAAAAAAGTTGGGGCAAAATCCTTGTTTTTTTTTTTTTTCACTTCTGCTTTCTAATCACTTATATTTTCTTGCACTTTCAATGTGGCTTCCTGCAGAATTAGAGCAAATAAAGTTAATATTCCATAAAGGTTCCAAAAATAACCGAACAGCCAGAGACCAAAGGCATTATTCCAGTTGAGATAGCCAGAGTTTTCATTTTGTCTTGCCAACAGGTCAGCTGAAACACAGCGTTTACTTTTGTTTACTCTCTGAGCTACACAGGGTCCACTTTGTATGATTTATTGATGCTGTATATAAATCAAATTCATGATGGATTTCCAAGTACTAATCAATCACAGGCGTGATTTGTTCCAATTATAAAAGTGGTTTGTCAGTCTCGTAGCATTACGTCTTTAAAAGAATCTACTCCGTTAATGCCCTTTTTCACTTCAAATGCTATAGGACATGAAGCTGAAATGTAACTCATTAGTCACCTATGGCACTTTCTTTTCTTTCTTTTTTATTTTGAGACAAAGTCCTACTCGGTTGCCCGGTGGAGTGGCACTATCTCAGCTCACTGCAACCTCCACCTCCTGGATTCAAGCAGTTGTCCAGCCTCAGCCTCCTAAATAGCTGGGACCACAGGCACTTGCCACCACCGGCTAATTTTTATATTTTTTGTAGAGATGGGGTTTCTCCATGTTGCTCAGGCTGCTCTTGAACTCCTGAGCTCAAAGCGATACATCCGCCTCCACCTTCCAAAGTGCTAGGACTACAGACATGAGCCGTTGCTCCCGGCAAACCTATAGCATTTTCTAAGGCTGTTAAGGGGGAGCAGTCTTGGACCTGTACGGTACTTTGTAGTTCACAAACTTTCATATTAATGATCTCACGTGATTTGATTAAAGACAGCATCCTGTGAGATGGGGCAAGTGTAATTGGCCCCATTTTAGGGATGAAGAGACCAAAGAGACCAAGGCTCAGTTTGCTGGTTATCTCCTTCTTTTTAAAAATATTTATTTATTTGCTAATAGAGACTGGGTCTTGTTCTGTCCCCAGGCCAGAGTGCAGTGGTGCGATCATAGCTCACTGCAGCCTTCAACTGCTGAGCTCAAGTGATCCTCCCACCTCAGCCTCCCAAGTAGCTGAGACCTTGGGGGTATACCACTACACCTGGCTGTTTTTTTTTTTTTTTAATTTTTGTAGAAATGGAATCTTGCTGTGTTGCCCAGGATGGTCTCAAACTCTTAGGCTCAAGCAATCCTTCCACCTCGGCCTCCCAAAGTGCTGGGATTACAGGTGTGAGCCACCATGCCCTGCCCAATCCCACTTTTTATGTGCTGTCTGGTTTTATATTGAATAGGACCCCACAGTCTTAGGTCTTTTGCTATATGAGTTTTGAGAAATCTTTCTCCTTCTTTCTATTGGAATAGAGGTTGCTGCCATTCCTGAAAAAGCGTACTTTTAAAAACTCAAACCATTCAGCTATGATTTTCATCCATGAGCTGAGGAAATGGGCCCTTACTCCTGTTTTGTAAAATTTTACTTGACAGTTTTCAAAAATTGGCCCCTCTGAGCATGAAGAGTGTTGTCTATGTTGGAAGGAGTGAGGCAGGCTTTTGTGTGGCCACCTGAGTGACATCAGTATATGCATAAACACGTTTCCATGTCTCTATCTGTATGAAGTCTTTAAACTCAGGCAGGCAGTTGCCATGAATGCGAATAGATTTCCTACTTCTGACTTGTCACATTTTAAAGACACAATAGATGGTGACTTGTATTTAGTGCTTATTTTTATGGCTGCCTTATTTGAATAATGAAAGACTTAGAAGGTTTGTAATTGTCTCTGACATAATAAACAAGTTACAAAATGCAACTTGTGGTGTAAGACCTTGCTACTCAAGTATAGTCTGAGGACCCGCAGTTTTAGTCTCCCCCAGAAGCTGGTTAAAAATTCACAGGGCCACTCCAGATCTCCTGAATCAGAATGTGCATTTTAACAAGATTCCCAGGTGACTCGTGTGCACAGGGCTGGCTTCATGGATATGTGGGCAGTCACTGCACAGGGTCCCCTGCTCTCAGAAGGGATACCCTGTGCTTAGGGTTTAGTGTTCTGTGGTCACCATCTTGACATTCTTAATAATTTTGTTTTTGAATCTGTGTTTTGCTAGTGAAGTCCCATGGGACTTCTGGAGCAGTGAATGCACGGTCCCACTCCCTGCCAGGATGACCACTGACTCTTCCACTTCCACCCACTATCCACTGCCACCTTCTGCTTCTGGCAGGGATGGGGCCTTGCAAGAGAGTGTGAGGAAGGTGGGGTGGGGTGTGTGTGCCCCATGTGCTCAATTGCCAGTGAGGTTCTGGGTACCTTTGAGGGTCTGTACTTGCCCTGAGAATACCCAAGGAACCCAATCAATGTTAAGTAGCAAATGAAAAAACACCCCAACAAGTTCAGAGAGAGACCTAAGAAGAAAGGAAAAAGCTTTTCTCTTGCTTTTCGCTCAAGGGATGCAGCACTTTTATTTTGCACTGGTCCCCACAAATTATCTAGTGACCTTGCAGATACATGTTGACATTCGAGAAGCACTGCTGTAGGGAAACAGCATGGACGTTGGACTCAAGACCCACACTCCAGTTCTGGCTTTACCACTATGGGCGACCTTTTGAAGACACCAGGCCTTTCTGTCTGAGTTTCTTCATCTGGAAGATGGGAGATAATGTCACATCCTCATTCACAGATGGGCAGAGTCTAGGCAAAGGGCAGTCTCCTTAGGCAAAGGGAGACTCTCATACTCCTGGAGTAGAAGAATATCCTACTCCAGGACATGCTCTTTTCTTTGGTTTCATGAGGCTGATGAACAAAGTTGCACATTATGGCCTGAGAGTGGAATGGAGGTGAAAGGCAGGATATGAAATGGGACAAGAAGGCCAAAAACTAAGTCTTCAGATCCATGGGAGCATTTGGAAATTTGGAGTCAAGAAGCTGAGGAAGACAGCAATTGGGGATCTTGGGTAGGAGGAGAGTGAGTATCAGAGAACCTCCGAGTTATGTGGATTGACTTTCCAGATAGTCACCCACTTGTGTGGAAATCTCTGGCACATGTAAGATGATGGAACAGAAAATGGCATTTGCTTTTGAGGTGGTAATTAGATGATAAATGTGAAAATGCGTTTCATGAATGAATGAATGCATGAATGACAAGGTCTTGCTGTGTCACCCAGGATGGAGTGCATTGACACCATCATAGCAGCCTTGAACTCCTGGGCTCAAGTGATCACTCCACCTCAGCCTCCCAAGTAGTGGGGACCACAGGCATGAGCCACCATGCCTAGCTAATTATTTTATTTTTCCGTAGAGATGGGGTCTCCCTATGTTGCCCAGGCTGGTCTCAAATTCCTGGGCTTAAGTAACCCTCCTCCCTTGGCCTCCCAAAATGCTGGAATTATAGGCATAAGCCACCATGCCTGGTACAAAAGTACATTTTAAAAGGCAAACTGGTAGGGCAGGTAAAGTGTAGTAATTCCTTGATTACACATCCATGTGAGGTCGTGTAGATCTCTATAAGCCACAGCAATTGTGCCGCTCAAGAAGGCCTTGCTCCGTTGCTGTCTTCATTCTTGTTACTTGTCTTTTGAAATAAAGGCCTATAGCTTAGTCATAACTCCCCAGTCTAGGCAGTATGAAAAGCTACTTGGTATATGGATTTAGAACCCTAAAAGCTCTATATTTTCAGTTTACTTCAAACACTAAGGGACAATAAAATCTAAACCACAATACACACACACTGAGGTGAAATAAAGTATTCTAAACTCGTATCTCCTATCTAAAGATTTTACTTAGGTAGGGTGGTCACATAATTTGTTATACAAACTTGGACACTGTCAGGACTGAAAGGAGACCTATTAATAGTTATGCTTAGGAGTATCCTGGCTGAGCCGGAATGTTGGGTCACCCGACATCTGGGGAGAGTTTCATCACATTTACATTCAGAATCTTACTTAATGGCCTTCAGGTCAACTCATTCAACCTATTTGACAGGATTAGCCTCATATAAGTTAATAGCAAAATTACTTTTTGGGCCAGTGAGTGATTATTAGTGCATTACACAAAACACACAAGTTTCTGGTTATTCTAGAGTTGAAAATAAAATAGCTAGCAATTGTTTAGCATTTTTTATATTCTAGAACTGTGCTTAGATTTATATATCTTAACTTAATCCTCCATAACTCTATGAGGTATTCCCATCGAAACTATGAGAATAGAGAGGCTTGGAAAGATTAAGAAACCTGCTCAAGCACACCCAGCAGAAGAAGTGGGTATTTTTTATCCCATGTTGTGCTGACTTCAGAGCCCTAAATATTTCCATAGGATGTTGTTTTGTTTTTTGGCAGAGATTGCCTCAAAAGGTTGGGTTCTTGGCAATTGAGAATAATTTCCTGAACGATATATTATGTCTACCAGAATTTCTACTATGTGTGGTGGCGTAGTGTCTGGTATATATTTATTTTGAAAAGAACAGCAAGCTGAAGCAGAGAAACCACTGCCAACTAAATTATTGCAGGTGTTTGTGTCTATTTGAGTTAAAAGAGCCACTTGCAACTTGCTTAAAATGGTGGTTTTGGTGCAGTCAGGTAGGCAATTAGAAGTGAAAAGGAAAAACAAAGTAATGGCTAAATTTTGAGCCCTTATTCTGGATCAGCCATTGCACTGAGCCCAGTTGCTTGGCCGCATGACGAGGGCACAATCTGCAAGCCTTTCTATGATGACTCTGGAGCTCATTTTCTCTTTAAATTCTCGTAAAGTGAGAATTTTATGAGATCCTCCGCATCATTACCTTAAGAAAACGAAGTCTTGAAGTGATGAAGTGACTTAGCCATGGCCATATGGCCTGTATGTGGCAAAGCTGGGAACTGAATCCAGGTTTGCTCTGACCCCATGGTCTTGTATCTTAAACATCTTACTGTGTACTGTTGGGATGTCAGAGAGCCTTGTTTCTGGTAGCATTATCATGAGCAGCAGGAGTCCAGTGCTTTCTGCTGTAATGCATTCGTTTCCCCAAGTACCTTATTCAAGACTTTCAGTTGCAGGTACCTGAAACTCACTGTGCTACCTTATGTAAAAGGGGATTTAATTATAAAATCCCAGGGGGTGCCTTATGGCACCTAAGAGGAGGATATACAGCCAGATATTTTGAGGGGCTATAAGAACATGCCACTTAATCATGCTGCTTCTTCTTAGGCAACATGATCTTGTCTCTGCTTCTCTTTATACATCGCTTCATTCTTCTCCCTGGAGATTTCTTTTCTCTGTTTTTTAGTATCTGTGTTAGTCAGAGTTCTGCAGGGAACAGAACCAATAGGATGTATATCATTAAACAACACCGGTTAGGGGTGCTGACCCCTCATGCAGTTGAAATCTGTGTGTAACTTCTGATTCCCCCAAAACATAACTACTAGTAGCCTACCATTGACCAGAAGCCTTGCTGATAACAGAAACAGTTGATTAGCATGTATTTTATATGTTATTGCATATATTGTATACTGTGTTCTTACAATAAAGTAAGCCCGAGAAAAGAAAATGTTATTGAGGAAATCATAAGAAAAATATATTTACTATTCATTAAGTAGAAGTAGATCATCATAAAAGTCTTCAATCTCATTGTCTTCCCATTGAGTAGGCTGAGGAGGTAGAGGAAGGGTTGGTTTTGCTGTCTCTGGGGTAGTTGAGGCAGAAAATTTGTATTTAAGTGGATCTGTGCAGTTCAAACTTTTGTTGTTCAAGGATCAATTGTGTATACACACACACACACACACACAGATTGAGAGAGAGATTGATTTATTATGAGGAATTGGCTCATGCAGTAATGGAAGCTGAGAAGTCTTACCATCTGCAGTCTGCAAGCTGGAGACCCAGGTGAGCCATTGATACAGTTCCAGTCCGAGGCTGAACGCAGGAGGAGACCAATGTTCCAGCTCAGAGATTGTCAGAGACAGTGAATTCGTTAGGCTACAAAAAATTTGACTTCTGTTTATTGTCAGACTCTCTATTGTCTTTTTGGTTTGTGTGCTTCATGAAGCAAGCTGCCATGCTGGAAAGGCCTGCGTGCCCTCTGGCCAACAGATGGAAGAATTGAGGGCTCAGTCCAACTACTGCCTTTGAGAAACTGCATTCTGTCAACAACCCTGTGAGGTTGGAAGCAGATGCTTCCCTATTTGAGCCTTCAGATGGGGCTCTAGTCGGCAACTCAATTACATCCTAGGGGGACTCTGAAGCAAAGGACCCATCTAAGCCATGCTCAGATTCCTGACCATGGAGACTGAGATGATAAATGTGTATTGTTTTAAGCCGCTAAGTTGATGCTAATTTGTGATGTAGCAATAGATAATTAGTACAGTTACTGTCTAGGCTTTCCTCTTTTAAGATATACTAGAAAATTAGGCAAAATATAAGAGCAGGAAGGCAGGAAGTAACTTCTGTCAAGGGCCTGTGATACATCAGACATGGTGATAGGCTTTAGGATTCAGCAGTGCCAATTTGTAAGGTTTTTTCTATTATCTCCATTTTAGAAATGTGGAAACTAGTATTCAGAGAAGTGAAATTACTTGTTCAAGGTCACATGACTGATAAGAGTTGTCTAGAGCCAGGGTGGGGATGCAGGTCTGTTTTACTGCAGAACGCTGGTTTCTTCCACACATTTGGCTAATTCCCATGAACCATTGCAAACACCTGTATGGCATTTTTGCCTAGAGGAAAGGACTAAACAAAGACAGTTGATCTTTAAGCATTTATAGATACCTTGTTTGGGCTTGTTTCCAGGCCTCACTTTCCACTCACCTTGTTGTGTGTTCCACCAGATATTTGTTTGCTCTTCCTGTCCTGCCCTCTGTCTAAACCTGTGCTTCACAACACTATATTTTTTACCCTCTTTATTATTCTCAAACGAAATTAATAGACAGTATTATTTACCAACAATAATTTTTAAAAATCAATATAATTTCCTAACTGAAATACAAAGGAAATATAAAAGCAATATAATTTATAATAAAATAATATGCATTTAAATATGAAAATACTCCAGCACAACTACACTAGCAGACATAATGGTGTAGTCAGATAAGCTTGTGTCTAAATATGAAATCAGGTAAAATTCTGATGATTTAAGTAGATCATGTTGGTGGTTCAGACATCTAGTTATTTGCCTTCAGTGATATAATTGATAAAATGTTAGACAATACTTTGTAATATTTTAATCAAAATAGTGATCAATTTTCTCTTTATATGCACTGTAGCTGGTAGCATAAGTGTAGCCTAAATAAGAATCATGAAATAAAAGGGACATAGGTTTTAAACTCAGATCAAGACTGGTGGGACAGGCCTTGTCACATGACTTGTGCATATGATATGTAATATCTGCAGGCAGGGAGGATTATGTCTATGGTTTACATTGATGACAGGCTGAGAAAAGAAGATCACAGATCTCAAGTAGAGGAATTGAAATCAGACATTGAGTGGCTCTTCCTTAGAGTGACGCAAAAGTACTTTAACATGTTTCATGTGAAGGATTGGAGTTGCCTTCTCTGTCAATTTTAACGATAAGGAGTGATTCTGTGTAGTGTGAGAAAGCTTGGACTAAATGTCTATGTGAGGGTATATTAGCCAACATCCAGTCAAGAAAAGAGATTACTATGGTGATTTTTAACGTAGAGAATTTAATGCCAGAGTTTTGTTAAACAGCTGTTGAAGTACTGAACACATAGAAAAAGAGAACTGTGAGGAAATGTGTAGATAGTAGCTGCAGCAAACAGCTACTGCCCTAGGGCTAAAGGATCAAAAGGAAGAGGTTGGGAGATACCAGAACCTACAGACTTGGAGCTGGGACCCAGACCTGAGGAGGTCCTGTCCTGCTGGTGCTGGGACCTTAGAGATCTGGAACAAACTGTTCTCCCAGCAACTCTTCCAGAATAAAATCAACAAGTGTGGGTTCCTACTCTGTGACAGATCACCACTGATCCTAGAGTGCTCTATATGGGTGTTGATCAATAATGATTCTTAAAACAGAAGTCAGGGATTATACCTATGAATAATAATACCTTTCCTACCTTTTATTCTTGTTCTTAAATCACCTAGAATGATGGGACTACTTAGGTGTAGGCAAAGTACACTAAACCATATTACTGAATTCCTTTCAGAATGCTCTAGATCAAATGAAGCTGATATATTTGAAAAGTGTTCAGAACATTCCAAGAGAAATAATGCAAAGCAAGACCATGACCTCCTTTTCAGAATTTCTTAATAGTCTTAATCATATTTGAAAGAATAGTAGACAGAGACTGCAAAAATGTACCAAATGGTAAAGACCATTGATACAATGAAGAAACTGCATCAACTAATGGGAAAAACAACGAGCTAGTATCAAAATGGCAGGATCAAATTCACAGTAACAATATTGACCTTAAACGTAAATGGGCTAAATGCCCCAATCAAAAGAGACAGACTGGCAAATTGTATAAAAAGTCAAGACTGATCAATGTGCTGTATTCAGGAGACCTATCTCATGTGCAAAGACATACATAGACTCAAAATAAAGGGATGGAGGAAGATTTACCAAGCAAATAGAAATGATAAAATGGACTTTAAACCAACAAAGATCAAGAGACAAAGAAGGGCATTACATAAGGGTAAAGGGATCAATGCAACAAGAAGAGCTAACTATCCTAAATATATATGCACCCAATACAGGAGCACCCAGATACATAAAACAAGTTCTTAATGACCTACAAAGAGACTTAGACTCCCACACAATAATAGTGGGAGACTTTAACACTCCACTGTCAATATTAGACAGATCAATGAGACAGAAAATTAACAAGGATATCCAGGACTTGAACTCAGATCTAGACCAAGTGGATCTAATAGACATCTACAGAACTCTCCACTTCAAATCCATAGAATATACATTTTTCTCAGCACCATATTGCACTTACTCTAAAATTGAACACATACTTGGAAGTAAATCACTTCTCAGCAAATGCAAAAGAACGGAAATCGTAACAACCAGTCTCTCAGACCACAGTGCAATCAATTAGAACTCAGGACTAAGAAACTCACATAAAATCACACAGCTACATGGAAACTGAACAACCACTCCTGGATGACTACTGGATAAATAATGAAATGAAGGCAGAAATAAAGATGTTCTTCAAAACCAATGAGAACAAAGACACAACATACCAGAATCTCTTGGACACTTTAAAGCAGTGTCTAGCTGGAAATTTATAGCACTGAATACCCACATGAGAAGCAAGGAAAGTTCTAAAATCAATACCCTATTGTCAAAACTAAAAGAACTAGAGGAGCAAGATCAAACAAATTCAAAAACTAGCAGAAGACAAGAAATAACTAAGATCAGAGCAGAACTGAAGGAGTTAGAGACACAGAAAACCCTTCAAAAAATCTAAATCCAGGAGCTGTTTTTTTGAAAAGATGAACAAAATAGATAGACCACTAGCCAGACTAATAAAGAAGAGAGAAGAATCGAATAGATGCAATGAAAAACGATAAAGGGTATATCACCACCGATTCCACAGAAATACAAACTACCATCAGAGATTACTACAAACAACTCTAAGCACGTAAACCAGTAAATCTAGAAGAAATGGATAAATTCCTGGACACTTACACCCTCCCAAGGCTAAACCAGGAAGAAGTTGAATTCCTGAATAGACTAATAACAAGGTCTGAATTTGAGGCAGCAATTAATAGCCTACCAACCAAAAAAAGTCCAGGTCCAGATGGATTCACAGCTCAGTTCTACAAGATGTATAAGGAGGAGCTGGTACCATTCCTTCTGAAACTATTCCAAACAATACAAAAAGAGGGAATACTTCCTAACTCATTTTATGAGACCAACATCATCCAGATACCAAAACCTGGCAGGGACACAACTAAAAAAGAAAATTTCAGGCCAATATCCATGATGAACGCCGATGCAAAAATATTCAATGAAATATTGGCAAACCGAATGCAATAGCACATCAAAAAGATTATGCATCACAATCAAGTAGGTTTCATCCTGGGGATGCAAGGCTGGTTCAACATAAGCAAATCTATAAATGTAACACATCACATAAACAGAAGCAATGGCAAAAACCGCATGATTATCTCAATAGATGCAGACAAGGTGTTCAACAAAATTCAACAGCCCTTTATGCTAAAAACTTTCAATAAACTAGGTATCGATGGAACATATCTCAAAATATTAAAAGCTGTCTATGACAAACCTACAGCCAATATCATACTGAATGGGCAAAAAATGGAAGCATTCCCTTTGAAAACTGGCACTAGACAAGGTTACCCTCTCTCACCACTCCTATTCAACATAGTATTGAAAGTTCTAGCCAGAGCAATCAGGCAAGAAAAGGAAATAAAGGGTCTTCAATGAGGAAAAGAGGAAGTCAAATTGTCTCTATTTGCAGACGACATGATTGTATATTTAGAAGACCCCATTGTCTCAGCCCAAAATATCCTTAAGATGATAAGCAACTTTAGCAAAGTCTCAGGACCAATGGAACAGAAAAGAGGCCTCAGGAGTAACGCCACACACCTATAACCATCTGACCGTTGACAAACCTGGCAAAAACAAGCAATGAGGAAAAGATTCCCTGTTTAATAAATGGTGTTGAGAAAACTGGCTAGCCATGTGCAGAAAACAGAAACTGGACACCTTCCTGACACCTGACACTAAAATTAACTCCAGATGGATTAAAGACTTAAACATAAGACCTAACACCACAAAAACCCCAGAAGAAAACCTAGGCAAAACCATTCAGGACATAGTCATAGGCAAGGACTTCATGTCTAAAACACCAAAAGCAATGGCATCAAAAGCCAAAATAGACAAATGGGATCTAATTAAACTTAAGAGCTTCTGTACAGCAAAAGAAACAATCATTAGAGAGAACCAGCAACCAACAGAATGGGCAAAAAATTTTTGTAATCTACCCATCTGACAAAGGGCTAATATCTAGAATCTACAAAGAACTAAAACAAATTTACAAGAAAAAAACAACCCCATCAAAAAGTGGGCGAAAGATATGAACAGGCACTTTTCAAAAGAAGACATTTCTGCAGCAAACATATGAAAAAGTGCTCATTATCACTGGTCATTAGAGAAATGCAAATCAAAACCACATTGAGATACCATCTCATGCCAGTTAGAATGGCAATCAATAAAAAAATCTGGAGACAACAGATGTTGGAGAGGATGTGGAGAAATAGGAACACTTTTACACTGTTGGGAGTACAAATTAGTGCAACCATTGTGGAAGACAGTGTGGCTATTCCTCAAGGATCTAAAAATAGAAATACCATTTGACTCAGCAATCCCATTACTGTGTATATACCCAAAGGATTATAAATTGTTCTGTTATAAAGACACATGCACACATATGTTCATTGTGGCACTATTTGCAATAATAGCAAAGACTTGGAACCAACCCAAATGCCCATCAAGGATAGACTGGTTAAAGAAAATGTGGCACATGTACACCATGGAGTACTGTGCAGACATAAAAAAGGATGAGTTCATGTCCTTTGCAAGGACATGGATGAATCTGGAAACCATCATTCTTAGCAAACTGACACAAGAACAGAAAACCAAATACCACATGTTCTCACTCATAAGTTGGTGTTGAACAATGAGAACACATGTACACAGGGAGGGGAACATCACACACTGGTGTCTCTTGGGGGGTGGGGGAGCTAGGGGAGTGATAGCAGGGGGTGGAGAGGTTGGGAGGGCTAACATTAGGAGAAATACCTAATGTAGGTGAACAGGGGATGGAGGCAGCAAACCACCATGACATGTGTATACCTATGTAACCGTCCTGCAAGATCTGCACATGTACCCCAGAACTTAAAGTATAATAATAAAAATAAGATATTTCTTTCTGCTTATTATTGTTTTATGATTTGTGAGGATCCTGGTCACCTTTTAGGAACTGGAAGCTAGTGATAAAACCTGATTTGCAGGATGAGTTAGCACAGTTTTCTAACATGTGCCAGACATAGACTTGATAGTGGTGGTGCTGTCAGTAGCTAAGTAGCTAGGGATTGTCAGGGACAAAGAGATTACAGACTTGTTTTATTCAGATATTTGGGCACTGTGGGGTTAGCAATTTCAATTTCCATTTTTGCTCTATTTTCATTTTTTCTGCATCCAGAAATCAGTCTTGCGAGGAACTGGCAAAGCACTGCTTTGGAGCCATTTCATCTCAAGATTTAGCCATGAAACGATGGTCTTTTCTGCTATCTTCACCTAACCTGAAAGTGCTGTTTAGTCTCTCAATTTATAGACGATCTATCTATAGACTCATCTTTGATCTGAAGACTAGAGACTTGGAGTCCAGATACCAGAAACTGCCCAGAATAGTCTAGGAAAAACACTCCCAAATTAGAAGATGGGAGATGTGATGGCTTAGGAAACCCTGTAAGGTTAAGGAAGAGGATGGGTGTGTGGGGGGCTGGGTGTATGCATGAAAGACAGCTTTTCTCTTATTCTCCAAACAATGACACTCACCTTTACACTCACGCATTCTTCTTTTTGCTTCCTGATTCTTTTCTCAAACCAACATTTTTTCTAAGTCTTGATTTTTAGGAAAGAATTGAGTCCATGAAGGCTTTCCATAAACAGGTTATATCACAGCATATAGCAGTTGTCAGCAGTCTGTAAAGTTTATGAGTTTATTTAGAGTCAAAATGGATTTCAAATTAGGTTCTGAGAGTTGCCAAATGTCACATTTAATGTTGTTTTTGGTAAATTTAGAAGAAAAGAATAGTTTTGGCTCCTGTTCAGTAGCAAAGTTGAATGCAGATGTATAGTTTATTTTCCAAGTAATTTCTAATCTTTGAATTGCATCGGTGTAGTTTTACTATTTATCATATTTTGCAGTAAAGTAACTATGTATCATTATCATAGTGGATGATATTCATTCTGTACATAATCAACAAACATGATGTTAAGGACAGAGTGTGTGTGTGTTTGTGCGTGCACATGCACACATGTGTAAAATGTAGGCCTACATTTGTGTATGCTAAAGAGCATGGACAGTAAGAACCAGTGGTACCTTAATAGGGTGCACAGATGATTTGTTCCTAATTACAGGAGAAGAAAGAAACAAAGTGACTATTGCATCTCTTGAACTTGTGGTGATGGCTCTTTTGTATGGAGCTGGTTTTGGATTCAGTTGCAGGGTCTCAGAAAATTTTCTTAGAGCTATGTCAAACTGAGAGGGGTCCATCAGAGGCACTCTATCCATCCTGCATAGTCAGATACTGAAAGTTTGAGTCAAAGAATTTTTTTTTGCTTCATGAGCGAGGTGGCTGATTTTCCTGATGACAAAAAAAAGTTAAGAACCAGGTGAGTGCATTTTACTAAAACATTCTGCTTTTGGTTGACGCACGGTTGTGAATTTGTCACCTTTGGTAGTTCTTGCTTAAATTTATAATCTTTAGAGGGGGAAAACTCATACTGTGGGTAATATGATGCTGAAATGGCATGACAAAAGTTCCATTTGATGCCTCAGCGCCCTAACGTGGATGTGATCTCTGTGTACATGCTTCTGCATTAGTCCGTGGACAGCTGTCTTTGTTGAACTGTATTTGGATAAAAGAGTTCTTGTGATTTAATATAGAAATTAAATTTCAAGCAACACAGGTGGCAACATTTTTGTTTGTTTATTTTAGGAGATAGAATCGAAGCATAAGAGGTAATAGCTTAATCATCCCATTTTCTGGAAATGACAGATAGAGGCAGTATATAGCACAGCGTAGTGGCTAAGGGTGTAGAGTGTGACGGATGTGAGATTGAATTGCAGTTCTGCCCTGACCAGCTCTGGGAACTTGCGCAAGTGACTTACCCTTTCTAAGGGATAATATCTGTACCTACCTCATAGAAACCTGAAAAGATTAAGTAAGGCAATACATTATGCTAGAATTTTTGTATAATGCCTTGTACTGTGTTAAGTAGCATATTATGAGATTAGCACAGACTGTGAACCAGACAACCAGGTCTTTTCTTATCACATTTCACCAGGTGTACACCCTGTGAAGGCAGAAGATTGTTATTTCATTGAGTATTTTAAAGTCCACTGCATGTTGTGTGAATAGTAACGCAAAGTAACTGCACTCACGCTATGTTCTAACGAAAGTAACAGTCAGTGAGTAAACACCTATGATGTAATTTCATGGGGGTTAATAAGTGCTGTAGGGAGAAATGAAGCAGAATAATGGGGTTTAGAAGGATGAGAAGAATAGTGTAGAAAGGACATCTAGTGAAAGCTTCTCCGATTCGAGTGAAGAGTGTGGCATCTGTAGACCTAAGAAAGAGTGCTCCCAGAAGAGAAAAAAAGCAAGTGCATTATATCCTGATTTGATTCAGGTACAGCCAGATCATTTAGGTTCTTATAGACTGAGATAGGAAGTTGAAAGATTTCAAGTGTGATAGGACCTCTTACAGGTTTCAAGTAAAGGATTAACATGATGTAACTTACACTTTAAAAAAGGACATCTTGTTACTATGTTGAGAATAGTCTATACGGGAAAACAAGAGTGAAGACAAGAAAACCAGTTAGGTTATTGTAGGAACCCTGGGGAGAGAGATGGTGGCTGGAACTAACATCATGGTGGTGGTGGTGGGTTTAGATTCAGAGTAGGTTTTGAAGGTAGAGCCAACGGGACTTACCGAGGATTGGTTGTGCAGCAATAAGAAACAAGAATCAGTCTGGGTGCAGTGGCTCATGCCTGTAATCCCAGCACTTTGGGAGGCCAAAGCAGGTGGATCTCAAGACCAGGAGTTCAAGACCAGGCTGGCCAATATGGTAAAACCCCATCTCTACTAAAAATACAAAAATTAGCCGGGCATGGTGGTGGCACCTGTAGACCCAACCCCCTGGGAGGCTGAGGCAGGAGAATTGCTTGAACTCTGGAGGCAGAGGTTGCAGTGAGCTGAGATCACGCAATTGCACTCCAGCCTGGCGACAGAGCGAGAATCTGTCTCAGAAAAAAAACACACAAAAAAACAAAAAACAGAAGAATCACTGAATACTTCTAGGTGTTTGATCTGTACATGTAGTGAATGGCAGTACCATTTCCTGAGATGAAGAAATCTGAGGGTGGGGGTCAGAGATCAGGTTTCTGTTCCGAAAATATTATATTTGAGATACCTATTAGTGCTTCAAGTGGGGATGTTGAGTACATAGTTGGATATACAAATCTGGAGCTCTAGAGTGAAGAGATAGAAATGTGGGCGTTAACAGCATAGAGATGATATTTGATGTCATAAGACTACAAGGGACCACCCCAAGGAGAGAGTGAGTATGGAGAAAATGGCCATTTCCATGGGAAATCAATATTGGAGGCTAGAAAGAGGAAGAATCTAAGAAGATGCAGCTAATGAGGTAGGAAGAAAACCAGGGTAGAGGGTATTTTGGAAGCCAAGTGAACAAGTGAAAGGAAAGAAGGAGTGATCAACTAGGTCAAATGTTGCTGAGAGATCAGATAAGATGAAGCCAGAAAATTCTCTATTGCGTTGGGGAAGACAAAGGTCACTGCTGCCCTTGACAGGAGTTCAAAGGCCGTGTTGTGGTTGGTTTTTTCAGTTCTGTGTCTCTGATGACATACGGTATTTGGAACATGACAGAAACTTTAAAACATCTGTAGAATGCATGAATTGACAAACCTGAATTTCCTCCTTTTTTTTTTTTTTTTTTTTTGGTCTCAATGCAATCTTTGCTTCTCTTAGTCTTTATCTTTCTTTTAGTCTTACTAGGGGCAAAATTATGTGATTATCGATAAAACACACACATGGCATCTTCTTTCTCTGTTAGTTTGTATTTGATTCAACATTTATCTCACACGTCAAGTAATGAAAAACATCTAAACCATAATAGTTCTTAATAATTGTCTACACTGTAGAGTGAAGCGGTTTTTAAAAATGTGATCTCACTCATCAACACGGAACCACTTGTCCTCTCTGTCCCAGAGTCTACAGAATCTCTCTGTGACCCACCAAGAAGTTTATCACTTACCCAAATGATGCTGTGAATTGAATGTGGAACACTTTTAAAAGGGCAGGGCAGAGGTTACTTTAGAGGTCAAGGCCATAGCCATTTCAGTGTGGATCACATTTTTTTAATTGTGAAATATAAATCAGAGAGGATACTCTTAATTGGTTGCATGGGGAAGAATCTAGCCTTGCCTTTTTCCAAACTATTCTCTGAAGGCACCCTGGGGTGCCACAGTGAATTCATAGAGAGGCTGTGGGCTTTTTTTTTTTTTTTTCCGAGGCAAACATTGAAACAATCAGCATCTGTCAGCTACCATGTGAACTGCGGGCTTAAGGTAGTTCATAGTTTTAACATTAGATCACTACATTCCTCTCAATGAAGTCATATCTTTGAAAAGCTGGGCTTTCAGGGGTTGCTGTGATAAATAGTCAGTGTGATATAAAAATCAATGTGAAGCAGGAAATGCGGTGGCAGAATCCCATCTGATTCCAAAGAGAGAAAAGCTGTGTAGTGCCCAGCAGCATATAGGTCTCATTAAAAATGATGATTATATAAGAATGAAATAAAAATAGCACCTTCTCATCAATGTATATCTTTTTTTTTCAAATAGTTACTAAGTTATTAGGACACAAATACTTATTGAGTTGTTTGGATCTACCTATTTAAGTCATGGAACTGTTAGGTATTTCTCTTTGCCTAGAAGTGCCATGAAAAAAAATACCTGAGATACCAGAGTGACATAGACTGAGAATGTTTGAGAACCTCTGATTTAGCTTTTTAGGTGCCCATCCCGCTGCCCTCTCCAGTTTGCTTGTTTGCTGCCCTGCATCCTTCCCAAATCCATGCCACTCTGCATCTGTCAAGTGTTCCCTTGAGCTACGGAGTGAGTCTGCAAAAATAGCGGGTATCAGTGAGCAGTGCAGATTCTCTCAAATGAGGATTTTTACCTTACAGCTTGCTGGGGACCTCAAGAAATGGCTAATGACACCTCCCATCCAGGAGGTAGCCAGAGAGTTTTCCGTCTCCTTTTCCTTCCTTTCTGTCTTGCACTGCACCGTGGCTCCCAGATCCAGGAGTACTCTTCAGTCACATAGTTCAGACACATGGTTAAGGAGACTTTTTGGACTAGACTCGGTCTCTTTCTAGCCATTCATTTCTGTTTTAGTTTCCACTCCATGAAAATATGTTCTAAGCACTAGACAACCACCTTACACAGGAACTTTTAGAATACAGCCCTTTGTATCATGGGTACCCCCTGCATCTGCTGGAGAGCCCTCTTTGGAGACAATATTATAGGGTATACTAGTTGTGATGTGCTATAATTGGCTCTTAAAGACTCAAAGAAGTCCGTATCTGTTCATAGCAAAAGTATGCTTTTTTTGAGATTCAAGATAAGAGAGTGAAAAGGACCTATTTTCATGGGTTTCTGAGGCAGTGCCGCCTGCTTTAAAGACTCTCTGGAATGGGAATTGCACTTAGTGAAATTGCAGGTTTATGGCCATTGACAAAGATGAAAGGCAGAGAAGCGAGGAGTGAGTTACATAATGTGGTTGCATCCATTTTCTCAGGAGTATTCTGAGGGCTGTCTTTCTTTGAGTGGAGTAACCCTCTTGAGTTGTCTCTCTGGGCCATTGTCACTTCATTTTTGATAGTGGCCTTCTCAGTTTAGCCTTCAGAATTACTCTGAGCAGTAAAAAGAATGCTTGGTTTTATTCTATCTTAGGGATAGTCTTCCCTATTTCTGTCTGTTTCTTCCTAATCTCCATGTTTCCATTCATACTTTCACCACCCCTTCTATTCTCTTTTTATCTTAAATCTGTCCTCTCCCTTCTTTCCTTCTCTTCCCTCCCCTTCCATCCCTATTCTCCCCTCATTGCTTCCATCATGGCAAAGTCCTCAAGCCCCACGTCTCACTGTCATGTATCCCTAGAGGAAAGAGGTGCTCACGTTGAACTGGGAGCATTTATTCTGCACCTGAATGGAGCATCAGAACTTTGCAGTATTTTCCATGTTGAACTCATGGATAAAAGTCTGATGATCCTATGAATAAATTTTACCTTGGGATGAGTTAATCAAGACCTAGTTCCCGAGTTTTCTAGAATGCCATAAAATTTAGAAAGATTAGCTTGTACTTGCTGTTTGGGCTTAAACATCTCTAATTCTAATTCTATATTATCTTTATAGCAGTGTTGACCTGTAGAAATAATAACGTAGAGCCATAGATGTAATTTTAATTTCTTTAGTATACACATCTCAATTTGAAGTAGCCACATTTCTCTTGCTCAGTAACTGCATAGGCTCACGGCTGTCGTATCAGACAGCACAGCTTTAGGCAGTAAGACATGGCGAGAAAGAGACAGAGGTTTCAGGCCAGTACCGGAAGTAGCTCTTGAGTATATGGAGCAAGTGTTTGACAAGTGAAGTGAGCCGAGGAGGCACCTTAAAGTGCAATGCCAGTCTTTTTTTTTGAGACAGAGCCTCGCTCTGTCACCAGGCTGGCGTACAGTGGCGTGATCTCGGCTCACTGCAACCTCTGCCTCCCAGGTTCAAGCGATCTTCTTGCCTCAGCCTCCCAAGCAGCTGGGACTACAGGTGTGCATCACCATGCCTGGCTAATTTTTGTATTTTTAGTAGAGACGGGGTTTCACCATGTTGGCCAGGATGGTCTCGATCTGTTGACCTCATGATCCACCTGCCTCGGCCTCCCAAAGTGCTGGGGTTACAGGCGTGACCCACCATGCCCGGCCCAATGTCAGTTTTTTAAGAACCTTAATCAGATAGCTGGTTAGCTGAGAGGTATTGGGATTTGGCCTGAAGTGGGTAGAAGACCAAAGGTTACTGTTGTTTCTTCCATAGAACCACCTAATTTTCTTTCTTTTCTGTATCTGTGTTTCCACTTCCCTTGCTTAAATTTCCCCACTTCTTGGAAGACTAGGGATTACACAAAGACAAGATCTGCTGGTGAAAATAACTCAGCAGTTAAGAGCATGAGTAGGTCCTTTAAATCTTGAAAACACATTTTCTCTCTTTTACATCTTAGTTCACATGGCAAAGAAGACTTACTTTTTTTCCTTGAAATTACAAAATGGCATCTAATTCCAGAAGGGCTCAAAAGCCAGAATTCTGATACATTTTCTTAGCTCACATGTTGCCGTGACAAGAGGGTGCTGCCCACTTCACCCGCATCTGTGAATAGAGCAAGTTTGAACAGGCCCTGCTTCCTTTGCTTAAGCATTATCTTGCGTTCTTTGGGTTACTCTTGCGTAACACCATCACAAGCAAAAACTGAAAGCATCCCCACTGAACTTCGGTCTGAGTTTGCCCTGAGGATGAAGGGATAGGATTATGGGGGTGGGAAGTTGGTGAGTTGTCAACAGCTAGGTAAATAAAATAAGAATACAGTCAACTTTAACTCCTCCCACCTTAGTTCCCCTGCTCCTAACTTCTTTGTATTTTCTTCTCTATGAAATGAGGAATTTGAATTAGGTGAGGAATCTCCAGTGTTTTTCACGGGAAGGATCTGTTTTCAATCCCCCATATGGAGAGGGGAACGTAGAGAAGATCTGACTGTGCTAGTGGTGGATTGCGGGCTCTTGGTTCTGCAATCAATTAGCTCCTCTTAGAAATGAGCAACTGGAGACCCTGACCCTCGGATCTCATGAAATCTGAAGTTTCTCAGTAGTACCAGTTTCTAGGTTTCTGAGTCTTGCAGAATAGTAAGAATGTTCATCTGTGCTCTTGCAATAAAGAGATAGGATCCAAGTGGTGAGGTCTTCATTAATTACAGAAGTATCTGGAATGTTTGGGGAGGAGTTATACAGGGAAGCAGCAGCAGGCAGGAGATGGCAAACCCACAAGAGTCCATTGGCGTTTCTGGAGTAAAATGGTTTGCTAGGTTATATCTGGGGCTTTGTGACAGTAAGTCTGAAAAACTATGTTTATAAATATGATTGGAAAAGTACACAGGTGGAATTATTACCACATTTTAGGAATGTGGAAGGTTGCTTGGATAAATGAGAAAAAAAAGAAAAGAATGCAAGTAATGTCCTACTGGAGTAGCCCAGTATTTTGTTTCCAGGTAGCTTCAAAGTATTAAATATATTTACATTAACCCATGAAGCTAGCAATTAATAAAATAAATTAATAATTGAAAACGTAAAATCAACCCCAGTTCTGCTACTCAAAACTAATGAATGTTTCTGAGGTTTCTAAGGGGTGATTTTCAAGTGAACATGCTTCTTCTTCGTGATAATGTTCTCAAAAGCAAAGATCGTCTTCCAGATATGCAAATTCTTTACTCATTATGAATCTTCTTTTGTTAAAATTACTTTTTCTTTTAGGATAATTTTAGATTTACAGAAAAGTTGCAAAGGTAATAGAGAGACAGAGCCCCAAAGACAAATGGCCAACACTTCCCAGGAGGCCAGTTAACTGACTAAGGGAACTGAACTTTAAGGGATTTCCCAATACTGTCCTAGTCACTAATATTACCTCAATTACATTATATTACATTTATCAAAATTAAGAAACCAGCACTGGTATATATATTACTGTAAACTAAAACTGTAGACTTTATTCAGATTTCACTGTTTTTTTTGTGGATCTATTATCTATGAATTTAAGTCCTTTTTTGAATTCTGATATTGTCTGTAGTACCTCTTTATTTAAATAATGCTGTTTTCCTCCCTCTGAAAACAAAACATATATATATAATATATATATTTATTATATATATTATATATATAAAACAATATATATATATTGTTTTGAATTGTGTGTTTTCTATATAATATTACCTTGAGAGAAATTTAATAAAAAATCTTCAAATTAGATATAAATGTATATATTTTAAATGTATATACTTAAGGTATAGAACGTGATGTTTTAATATACATATTAACATATCAAGCAAATTAACATGTTCATCATCTTATATAGTTACCTTTCTTTCTTTTGGTTTGTTTTTTGTGGTAAGAGTACCTAAAATCTACCCCCTTGCCAAATTACCGATACACAATACCATATAATTAACTTTAGTCCTTATGCTATATGTTAGACTCCAGACTTGTTTATCCTACATAACTGCAACTTTGTGCCCTTTGACCTGCCTCTCCCACCCCCAGCTCCCTTATCTACTCTCTGCTTTTATGTATGGTATACAATATTTAAAATTTTTAGATTCCACATATGAGATCATGCACTGTGTTTCTTTCTGTGTGTGGTTTATACTTACCATAATATCCTCTAGGTTCATCCATGTTGTCATAAATGGCAATATCCCTTTCTTTTAAAGTCTTAATAATACTTCATTGTACATATGTATGTACATATCAGCAGATGAATGGATAAAGAAGTTGTGGTATACATGCATACATATGTGCATATAATACGTGTTAATACATATATGTACATATATAGTTATTAATACATATGAATGTACTATATTTGTATTAATATGTATGTATACCACAACTTCTTTATCCATTCGTCTGTTGAGGGACATTTCAGTTGTTCTGATATCTCAGCTGTTGTGAATAATGCTGCAGTAAACATGGGAGTACAAGTATCTTTACAAGACAGTGATTTCATTTCCTTTGGGTGTATATCCATATGAGATATTGCTAGATCATACGGTAGTTCTCTTTTAAATTTTTTGATGTGCTTCTATACTCTGTTGTGAATGTGTAATTTTTAAAAAGTCATATTCCACTGTGTAATTACTCAGTCCCCTACTGATGAACAGCCCTTAGGCTCTTTCTACTTTTGACTACAATAAAGTAAATTTTAATGTGAATTGTGTTACCTAGACCTTTTACTACCTCTCTGATGATGTTCTAGGAATAGAATTACTGAATCAATAGGCCTGACATTTGATATATGTTGCTGAGTTAACATTCAGAAAGATTATACCATTTTTTATTTCCAAAATGTCCTTTAGGATACTCACCAAACTTCAGTTTTACCAGCATTCAACATAATAATTTTTAATTTTTCACAATTTAAGTGGTGGAAAATTAAATGTCTTTATTATTTTAAACTGTGTTTCCTTCAGTGTTACTAAAGTTGTCCAGATATTTTCTTAGCTTATGCAAATTGACATTTTATTCTTAATGCTTTACAGCATCACTAATTTAATTTGCTGAATGGTATGATACAAATATCTAAAAGGACTCTTTTTTTTACACAGTGTTCCCCCAAATTATAATTAAATATTGATTTTCTTGTTCTCATTGAACTGTGATGCTCTTTTTAGGAGAAGTGCTTTACCTGGGGTCACTCATCTGTACCAGTGACTTTTCTGTATCTTTAGCCAGTACCATTGTTATTTTACTTTTATAACTCTTTTTAAGTAAGGGCTTGGACAAGTTCGTCCTTTTTTTTTTTTTTTTTAAATATACTTAGTTTTTAAAACAGTTTTAGTTTCACAGCAAAATTGTCCAACAGGTACAGAGATATCCCATATACTCCCTGCACTCACATATATATCGTATTCCTCATTATCAACACCCCCACAGAGTGGTACACTTGTGACAGTAGATGAACCTGCATTGACACAGTCTTATCTATCTTTGTACCCCTTGTGCCTAGCCTGTCACCTGACATGCAGTAAATGTTAAACAAATGTTTGTTAAAATGAACAATCAGTTTTTGGAAATTTATCTATTTATCATTAAATTATTTTACTTGAAGTGGCTGGCAAGATGGTTGAACAGTTCCAGTCTGCAGCTCCTAATAAGACCAGTGCAGAAGGCGGGTGATTTCTGCATTTCCAACTGAGTTACCTGACTCATCTCAGTTGGACTGGTTAGATAATGGGTGCAGCCCATGGAGGGCAAGCTGGAGCAGGGTTCACCCAGGAAGCTCAGGGGGTAGGGGAACTCCCTCCCTTAGCCAAGGGAAGCCATGAGAGACTGTGCCATGAGAAATGGTGCATTCCAGCCCAGATACTACACTTTTCCCACAGGCTTCGCAACCCACAGACCAGGAGATTCCCTCAGGTGCCTACACCACCAGGGTCCTGGGTTGCAATCACAAAACTGGGCAGCTGTTTGGGCAGACACTGAGCTAGCTGTAGGAGTTTCTTTTTCATAACTCAGTGGTGCCTGGAACACCAGTGAGACAGAAGTGTTCACTCCCCTGGAAAAGGGGCTGAAGCCAGGGAGCCAAGTGGTCTAGCTCAGCAGACCCCACCCTTACAGAGCCCAGCAAGCTAAGATCCACTGGCTTGAAATTCTCACTGCCAGCACAGCAGTCTGAAGTTGACCTGGGATGCTCAAGCTTGGTGCAGGGAGGGGCATCTGCTATTACTGAGGCTTGAGTAGTTGGTTTTCCCCCTCACAGTGTAAACAAAGCGGCTGGGAAGTTCAAACTGGGCAGAGCCCACTGCAGCTCAGCAAAGCTGCTGTAGCCAGACTGCCTCTCTAGATTCTCCCTCTCTGGGCAGGGCATCTCTGAAAGAAAGGCAGCAGCCCCAGTCAGGGGATTATAGATAAAACTACTGTCTCCCTGGGACAGAGCAAAGGGGAGGCTCTGGGTATAGCTTCAGCAGACTTAAACGTCCTGCCTCCTGGCTCTGAAGAGAGCAGCAGATCTCCCAGCATAGCACTCAATCTCTGCTAAGGGTCAGACCACCTTTTCAAGTGGGTTCCTGGCCCCCGTGCCTATACAGTAGATCTTCAGCTGCCATCTGGCTGGTGCCCCTCTGGGATGATACTCCCAAGGGAAGGAACAGGAAGCAATCTTTGCTGTTCTGCAGCCTCTGCCAGTGAAACCCAGGCAAACAGGGTCTAGAGTGGACCTCCAGCAAACTCCAGCAGACCTGCAGCAGAGGGGCCTATTAGAAGAAAAACTAACAATTAGAAAGAAACAGCATCAACATCAACAAAAAGGATGTCCACACAAAAACCCCATATGAAGGTCACCAACATCAAAGACCAAAGGGAGATAAGTCCATGAAGATAAGGAAAAACCAGCACAAAAAGGCTGACAGTTCCAAAAACCAGAATGCCTCTTCTTCTCCAAAGGATCATGGACCTCCTCGTCACCAAGGGAACAAAACTGGATGGAGAATGAATTTGATGAATTGATGGAAGTAGGCTTCTGAAGGTGGGTAATAACAAACTCCTCCATGCTAAAGGAGTATGTTCTAACCCAATGCAAGGAAGCTAAGAACCTTGAAAAAAGGTTAGAGGAATTGCTAACTAGAATAACCAGTTTAGAGAAGAAATAAATGACCTGATGGAGCTGAAAAACACAGCACGAGAACTTTGTGAAGCATATCAGGTATCAATAGCTGAATCAATCAAGTAGAAGAAAAGATATCAGAGACTGAAGATCAACTTAATGAAATAAAGCATGAAGACAAGTTTAGAGAAAAAAGAATGAAAAGGAATGAACAAAGCCTTGAAGAGATATGGGATTATGGGAAAAGACCAAGCCTACATTTGATTGGTGTACCTGAAAGTGATGGGGAGAATTAAACCAAGTTGGAAAACACTCTTCAGGATATTGTTCAGAAGTTCCTCAACCCAGCAAGACAGGCCAACATTCAAATTCAGAAAATACAGAGAACACTACAAAGATACTCCTAAAGAAGAGCAACCCCAAGACACATAATTGTCAGATACACCAAAGTTGAAATGAAGGAAAAAATGTTAAGGGCAGCCAGGGAGAAAGGTTAGGTCACCCACAAAGGGAAGCCTATCAGATTAACAATGGATCTCTCTGCAGAAACCCTATAAGCCAGAAGAGAGTAGAGACCAATATTCAACATTCTTAAAAGAGTTTTCAACCCAGAATTTCATATCTAGCCAAACTAAGCTTCATAAGTGAAGGAGAAATAAAATCCTTTACAGATAAGCAAATGCTGAGAGATTTTGTCACCACCAGGCCTGCCTTACAAGAACTCCTGAAGGAAGCACTAAATATGAAAAGGAAATACCAGTATCAGCCACTGCAAAAGCATACCAAATTGTAAAGACCATTGACGCTATGAAGAAACTGCATCAACTAACAGGCAAAATAACCAGCTGGCATCATAGTGACGGGACTAAATTCACACATAACAATATTAACCTTTATTGTAAATGGGCTAAATGCCCCAGTTAAAAGACACAGACTGGCAAATTGAATAAAGAATCAAGACCCATTGGTGTGCTGTATTCAGGAGACCCATCTCACATGCAAAAGCACACATAGGCTCAAAATAAAGGGATGGAGGAATATTTACCAAGCTAATGGAAAGAAAAAAAAAAGCAGGGATTACAATCCTTGTCTCTGACAAACCAGACTTTAAACCAACAAAGATTAAGAAAAAAAAAAAAAGAAGGGCATTACATAATGGTAAAGGGATCAACACAACAAGAAAAGCTAACTATCCTAAATATATATGCTCCAAATAAAAGAGCACACAGATTCATAAAGCAAGTTCTTAGAGGCCTAAAAAGAGACTTAGACTCCAACGCAATAATAATGGGAGACTTTAACACCCCACTGTCAATATTAGACAGTTCAATGAGACAGAAAATGAACAAGGATATTCAGGAATTGAACTCAGCTTTGGACCAAGCGGACCTAATAGACATCTACAGAACTCTTCACCCCAAATCAACAGAATATATATTGATCTTAGCACCACATGGCACTTATTCTAAAATTGACAATTGGAAGTAAATCACTCCTCAGCAAATGCAAAAGAACAAAAATCATAACAAACAGTCTCTCAGACTGTTTGTGCAATCAAATTAGAACTTAGGATTAAGAAACTCACTCAAAACTGTACAACTACATGGAGACTGAACAACCTACTCCTGAGTCACTGCTAGGTACATAATGAAATTAAGGCAGAAATAAATAAGTACTTTGAAACCAATGAGAACAAAGACACAACATACCAGAATCTCTGGGACACAGCTAAAGCAGAGTTTAGGGGGAAATTTATAGCATTAAATACCCACAGGAGAAAGCAGGAAAGATCTAAAATCAACACCCTAACATCACAATGAAAAGAACTAGAGAAGCAAGAGCAAAATTCAAAAGCTATCAGAAGACAAGAAAGAACTAAGATCAGAGCAGAAGTGAAGGAGATAGAGACGCGAAAACCCTTCAAATATCAAGAAATCTAGGAGCTGGTTTTTTGAAAACATTAACAAAACAGACCACTAGCCACACTAATAAAGAAGAATAGAGAGAAGAAACAAATAGACACAGTGAAAAATGATAAAGGGGGTATCACCACTGTTCCCACAGAAATACAAACTACCATCAAAGAATACTATAAACACCTCTATGCAAATAAACTAGAAAATTCAGAAGAAATGGGTAAATTCCTGGACACATACACCCTCCCAAGACTAAACCAGGAAGAAGTCAAATGAACATTGATGCAAAAGTCCTCAGTAAAATACTGGCAAACCAAATCCAGCAGCACATCAAAAAGCTTATCCACCATAAAGTCAGCTTCATGCCTGGGATGCAAGGCTGGTTCAACATATGCAAATCAATAAATGTAATCCATCACATAAACAGAACCAATGACAAAAACCACATGATTATCTCAATAGATGGCAGAAGAGGCCTTCGATAAAATTCAGCACCCCTTCATGCTAAAAACTCTCAATAAACTAGGTATTGATGGAATGTATCTCAAAATAATAAGAGCTATTTATGACAAACCCATAACCAACATCATACTGAATGGGCAAAAGCTAGAAGCATTCCTTTTGAAAACCAGCACAAGAAAAGGATGCCCTCCCTCACCACTCCTATTCGACATAGTATTGGAAGTTCTGGCTAGGGCTATCAGGCAAGAGAAAGGAGTAAAGTGTATTCAAATAGGAAGAGAGGAAGTCAAATTGTCTCTGTCTGCAGATAACACAATTGTATGTTTAGAAACCCCATCGTCTCAGCCCCAAATCTCCTTAAGCTGATAAGCAACTTCAGCAAAGTTTCAGGATACAAAATCAATGTGCAAAAATCACAAGCATTCCTATACACCAATAATAGACAAATCATGAGTGAAGCCCCATTCACAATTGCACAAGGAGAATAAAATACCTAGGAATACAACTTACAAGGAATGTGAAGGACCTCATCAAGGAGAACTACAAACCACTGCTCAAGGAAATAAGAGAGGACACAAACAAATGGAAAAACATTCCATGCTCATGGATAGAAAGAAACAATATCATGAAAATGACCATACTGCCCAAAGTAATTTACAGATTCAATGCTATCCCCATCAAGCTACCATAGACTTTTTTCACATAATTAGAAAAAAACTACTTTAAATTTCATATGGTACCAAAAAAGAGCCCATATAGCCAAGACAACACTAAGCAAAAGAATAAAGCTGGAGGCATCACACTACCTGATTTCAAACTATACTAAAAGGCTACAGTAACCAAAAGAGCATGGTACTGGTACCAAAACAGATATATGGACCAATGCAACAGAACAGAGGCCTCAGAAATAGTGCCACACATCTACAGTCATCTGATCTTTGACAAACCTGACAAAAACAAGCAATGGGGAAAGGATTCCGTATTTAATAAATGGTATTGGGAAAACTGGCTAGCCATATGCAGAAAACTGAAACTGGACCCATTCCTTCCACCTTATGCAAAAATTAACTCACAATGGATTAAAGACATAAATGTAAGACCTAAAATCATAAAAACACTAGAAGAAAATCTAGGCAGTACCATTCGGGACATAGGCATGGGCAAAGACTTCATGACTAAAACACCAAAAGCAATGGCAACAAAAGCCAAAATTCACAAATGGAATCTAATTAAACTAAAGAGCTTCTACCCAGCAAAATAAACTATCATCAGAGTGAACAGGCAGACTACAGAATGGGAGAAAATTTTTTCAATCTATCCATCTGACAAAGGGCTAATTGCAGAATCTACAAGGAACTTAAATTTACCAAAAAAAAAAAAAAAAACCCATGCAAAAGTGGGCGAAGGATATGAACAGACACTTTTCAAAAGAAGACATTTATGTGGCCAACAAACATATGAAAAAAGCTCATCATCATTGGTCATTAGAGAAATGCAAATCAAAACTACAATGAGATACCATCTCATGCCAGTAAGAATGGCGATCATTAAAAAGTCAGGAAACAACAGATGCTGGAGAGGATGTGAAGATATAGGAATGGTTTTACACTGTTGGTGGGAGTGTAAATTAGTTCAACCATGTGGAAGACAGTGTGGCGATTCCTCAAGGATCTAGAACTGGAAATACTATTTGACCCAGTAATCCCATCAGTGGGTATCTACCCAAAGGATTAGAAATCTTTCTACTATAAAGACACATCACACATGTTTATTGCAGCACTATTCACAATAGCAAAGACTTGGGACCAACCCAAATGTCCATCAATGATAGACTGAATAAAGAAAATGTGGCATATATATACCATGGAGTACTATACAGCCATATAAAGCATGAGTTCATGTCCTTTGCAGCGACATGGATGAAGCTGGAAACCATCATTCTCAGCAAACTAACACAGGAACAGAGAACCAAATACCTCATGGTCTCACTCATAAATCAGAGTTGAACAATGAGAACACATGGACACAGGGAGGGGAACATCACACACCAGTGCCTGTCAGAGGGTGGGGGAGTGATAGCATTAGGAGAAATACCTAAAGTAGATGACGGATTAATGGGTGCAGCAAACCACCATGGCACATGTATACTTATGTAACAAACCTGCACATTCTGCATGTGTATCCCAGAACTTACAATAAAATAATAATAAAAAAAGTTGAATTTGTAGAAGAATAATGGTTCCCAGAGGCAATGGGTAGGGGAGGAGTGAAAGAAAGGGGAAATACTGGTCCAAATGTATAAAGTTTCAGCTAGACAAGAGGAGTAAGTTTTGAGATTTACTGCACAGAGGATGACTGTAATCAATAATATGTTGTATATTTCAAAAATAACTAAGAGAGTAATTTCAAATGTTTCGCCACAAAAATATTAAGGAAGTGAAGTGATGGATATTTTAATAAGCTTGATTTAATCACTGAATTATAGACATATATCAAAACATTACATTATACTACATAAATGTAATATAATTATGAGAGAAATTCTCTTAGTTTTTCAGTTTATAATCTTGAGATTTTCTCAGTATATTATCATATTCTACAAGTAATAATAGCTCTGTTACTTTTATTAATATTTAAATCTTTGTTTTTTATCTTACTGAATTGTCTATATCTTTTCCCAAACGGTACATTGCAATGGTGGTAGTAAGCATTCTTGTCCCTGATTTTAATAAGGACATCTCTGGTACAGGAATTAACATTCCTAGGGAATCTGTGGATGGGAATTAGAGACAATCTGTTAACCTCCAGAATATATGTGCAAATTTGATTTGATGAGACACAGTGCATGAGAGAGTACATTTGTATATCTATTCTTATAATTATTTTTGCATACTTTATGCTTCTGTTTATAATTTTAAACATGTAAATAATAATTTTTTATTACTCTACTTTTTTTTTTTACCATGAAATTATTATCCTTTATTTGAGTTCACCTTTCCTTTTATTTGTTTAAAACAAGTGTACTTTCAGCTTTAAGGCTATGTCCCCTTTAAACAACTGCTTTTTATTGATGAGTATGTTAGCGTAGGAGAAACAGCTATTCTCTTAATTCAAGTAGTTGTGAAACTCAAATTTTGTGGAGGCTTGAGATACTTACAAATGGCAGAGGGAGTCTATTTTCATGGCACTTTGGTGTGCACCGAACTCAAGAAGACCAAGACAAGGAGGGCTGACAAAAGCCACCCATGGCTTTTAAAACCCAAAGTGGTTTACAAACTCAGTTGTTCCGGTGACAAAACGTGGAACAGAGAATTCACCCACTTTTCACAAATGTATTATGTTTAAATCAAACTAGATATGAGCTGGTTTTATTTCCCTTACTGCCAATGTTTGGGTAAACAATGTGAAAAAGCCTGGAAAAAATGAGAGAGATGATCTCATTGGACAATATTCATTAAATAATATTCATAAAAACCAATGAAACACAATTTACAATTTATATCAGGGGTTCAAAATAACAGAATTTGAAAAGCCCGTTTAAGAGCTCCAAATAGCTATATGTAGTATTGTTTTAGGAACAATATGTAGTTGTTTTAGGCCATATGTAGTTTTGTTTTAGGAAATGGTAGGATGACAAGGATGAGATGAGCTCTTACCTATAACTTTAGCATATTTCATATCAGGTAGCTGCCTTGAGTCAGCAGCAGTCAGCAGGGATACTGAACTGCAGTCTCAGTTTGGAAAATGCTTTGCTGCATTGATGGGCTATGCCTTCTTATGTGATTACTCACAGCTTACGTTTTAAGGGAGACATTAGACAACCTGAAACAATCACAGATGGCACTTAGAGAAAATGCATGGAAATGATAGCCATATAAGACCATACCTCTTGAGTTGTGAAAATATCTTCCCTTAAACAAGATCTTGAGAAGTACACTTCCTGTCTACACTCTTCGGAACATCAGTGGCCTATTTCTTCCTCTGGGAAGTGACTAACTTTATATTAGTTGGTTGATGTATGTGAAGGCTCTTCATTGCTGATCAGCGAAAGGAAAAGCATTACTAACCATTTAAATGAAATAGATATTTAAAATTGTGTTTTATTTAATTGTTTTCGTTTCTTTTGGCTTATTTTTGTATTTTTGGTAGAGACATGGTTTCGTCATGTTGCCCAGGCTGGCCTTGACTAGTGGTCTCAAGCAATCCACTCGCCCCAAGTGCTGGGAATACAGGCATGAGCTACTGTGCCTGGCCTGAAATAGGTATTTTAAGAGGGTTTATTGCTTCTTAGCCTCATGAATGAAATGGGTCCTACTCACAATGGATGTTTCCTTTTCTGGCAGATAGGGGAGGTAGAAACACAGCCAAAAATGACTTTTCCCTGATTATTCTTTACGTAGTTTGCTAAGACAATCTGGAAGAAGAAAAAGAAATGCTAGAGCAAGGAATAGAAGCTATGAAAGCGGACAAAACTTGTGAGCTTTACCTACTTTGCTAGTCAGTTGAAATTCTGTGCTCAGGCCAAATTTGCATCAATACATGGCACTTTATTATTCTTCTTAATAGACATATAATAACTGTACCTATTTGTGGGGTATAGTGGTATTTATCTACCTGTATATAAAGTGTAATGATCAAATCAGGATAATTACAGTATCCATCACCTCAAACATCATTTAGAAATCATATCAATTTTCAAAACAATCCTTTCTCCATGCCATTAGAGTTTTAGAGAGTTGCTTGTTTCCATTTTTTAAAAAATATGTATATATTTTATTGCACTTTAGGTGCTGGGGTATATGTGCAGATCATGCAGGATTGTTGCATGGGTACATACATGGCAATGTGGTTTGCTGCCTCCATCCTGTATCTGGCATTTCTCCCCATGTTATCCCTCCCCAACCTCCCCACCCCTCACTGTACCTCCCGTAGTCCCCCCAAACAGACCCCAGTGTGTGATGCTCCCCTCCCTGTGTCCATGTGTTCTCATTGTTCAGCACCCGCCTATGAGTGAGAACATGCAGTGTTTGATTTTCTGTTCTTGTGTCAGTTTGCAGAGAATGATGGTTTCCAGATTCATCCATGTCCCTACAAAGGACACGAACTCATCATTTTTTATGGCTGCATAGTATTCCGTGGTGTATATGTGCCATATTTGCCTTGTCCAGTCTATCATCGATGAGCATTTGGGTTGGTTCCTGATCT
>CAUYLG010075437.1:0-30625 GCA_963573385.1 Cacajao melanocephalus | reverse complement strand
CACGAGAAAATCCACAGTGTAGCACAACTCACAGTGCCAGCCTACCATGCTTCATAACTATCTGCAACTCCAAGAAGATTGCATAGAAGAGAGGAGAAAGGAGAGAGAAAGAGGGAGGGAGGGAGAGAGACACACGCGTGCACGCGTGCACACACACACACACACACTCGAGAGTCTAACAAGTCCAGAAGAAAAAGGACTCGGGAATGCAAGGCACACAAATTGGCAACATAACCTTAAAATAGTGCAGCAGCAGCATTGCTGGAAATGGAGAGGGCTAGAAAGATACTGAGATTCACATGTAAACATTTAGGATGGAAAACTGATCCTGAGCAGCTATGGAAGGATGGGTCAGTGGTTATAGGTTAGGTCATATTCACTAGAAGGCACTTGGAAATAGTTGTAGTGCTTAAATTAAATGTTTAGTAAATTCACACATTGCTTTTTTAAAAAATCCGTAATGTATACTGAAGTAATAAAAGTTTTTTGTCTTATTCAAATTTTAGTTTAAGCATGAGTGAATAATTACATGAAAAATAGGGAGACAGTAAAGTATCCATTTTCTTGTTCTCTGTACCTGATTTCTGTTGCAGGAAGGTATGTTGAATTGAACTAAATTGAAGGACAAATTTCTGAGCTTTGTCATTTTACCTTTTTGGCATCTGTAGAAGTTTTAATTTCATTCTCAGATGCCTGCTGGCTCACTCAGTGTTAGGGTCAACTGGGTCAGATGCTCCTCGTGGGAAGTTACGTAGTTTGGAAGCCTGGAATGTGTTGTTTATGCTAATGAACACACAGCTATCTTCTCCTCTACGGTGAGATTGTCATTCAGCTGTCAAAGACTGCTTATCCAAAAGCTGTTTTTTAACGTATTTAACGTCTAAAGAGATATCCTAAGATCCTCTGTAAGGACTCATGAAATTGAACTGAGTCAGTTAAATTTGTTTTTTGTTTTAAATCATATTTCCCCACAATGTTTTCTTTATTCCCTATCTCTTAGAGTTCACTTGCTTGCCAACAGTAAGTTATCGGAGCCCAGTAAACAGTATCCCTATTTAGCTTCCTCTCATTAGTTTGTCTGTTTTCTATCAGTCAAAGAGGTGTCATGTTGCAGACAGATCCACAAGGCTACAAGATTCTTTTTACCTTTGATTGCTAAGAGGGGTAAAATAGGGTAATTCAGCAGAGTGTGCTTTTAAAATTATGTACATAGGTAGTTTGATAGCATATTAAGAGTCTGTTAATGAAGGTTATCAGTTGAACTAGGTGAATAGTAAGTGTATTTATACATTAGACAGGGTGGGTCTTTATTACTATGCTCTTTTTTTGTAGACTAGGATTATTTTTGCTATAGTCACTCAAACATTAAGTAGCTACTATGAATTAGTTTTGGGCTAAGTCATAAGGATTAAAAAATGAATAGAGAAAGAAGATACCTTCCACATACTTCAGTAACCAAGTCAAGGGATCTGTCTGCATTTTTACATGAATATTCTGATTTTCTTCCAGTTACAATGAATGAATTATATATAATGCTGTCTAATGAATGAATTATATATAATTCTGTCTAATGAATGAATTATATATAATTCTGTCTAATGAATGAATTATATATAATTCTGTCTTAGTGTATCTTGATCTAATCCTCTTTTTTTTTTTTTTCAAGAACTTTATTCCTGCTATTGCCCCTTCTATGGTAAATATTCCTTTTTGCATCCTATCTATTAGTAAACATGCTATAATATATTTCATGTTTCGAAAACCCACTCTACACCACTTGTTATACTTTATAGCTTGTTAAAAGATAATTTTCAAAAAAGACAAAGGTATGGCTCTTCTACAGATATAAAAGAGCAAATGTTAAAGATAGTATTTAAAATATTATTATGGGAGAATCAAGAAGCTATTAAAATCAGTCATAGAAGAGTCCAACCTCATCACACTCATTAGTATGGCTACTATGAAAACAAACAAACCAGAAAATAAGAAGTGCTGGTGAGGACGTGGATAAATTGGAATCCTTGTGTGCTGTGGGTGAGGATGTCAAATGGTGCAGCTGTTATGAAAAACAGTATGGCGATTCCTCAAAAAATTAAAGTAGAATTATTATATCATTCAGCAATTATTCTTCAGGGAATATACCCAAAAAAATTAAAAGCAGGGTCTTTAAGAGATATTTGTATACCTATGTTCATAGCAGCATTATTCATAATAGCCAAAAGGTAGAAGTTTCCACTGATGAATGAATGAACAAAATGTGGTATATAAACGCAATGGAATATTATTCAGCCTTGAAAAAGAAGGCAGTTCTGACATATGCTACACTATGGATGAAACTTGAGGCCATTTTTCTCAGTGAAGTAAGCCATTCACGAAAAGCCAAATACTATATGATTTCATTTCTATGAGGTACTTAGGGTAAAGAACTTCATAGAGAGATAGTAGAATGGTGGTTACCAGGAGCTATAGGGGAGGGGAATGGGGTGACTGTTTAATGAGCACAGGGTTTCAGTTTTGCAATATGAAAAGGGTTCTAGAAAGGGATGGTGGTGAATGGTTGCATAATGGTGTGAATGTACTTGACACTACTGAGCTATATATGTACTTAAAAATGATTAAGATGGTAAATTTTATGTATATTTTTATCACAATCAAAAATAAATTTAAAAAGAAAAGGAAAAGGAAAGAGGAAAGCAAAAGAAGTTAGAAAAGATGTTAAGGGGGAAAATAATATGAGGAAAGACATAGAGGGAGATTAGGAATTTTTTTTAAATTTTAAAATTAATTTTTAAAAAAATTGACAGATGAATTATATTTTTTAAACAAGTACAACATGATGTTTTGAAGCATACATACATTGTGAGATGGTTAAATCTAGCTGATTAACAACTGCGTTACCTTACACAGTTAACAATTACGTTACCTCACATCCATCCAGCCGGCCATTTTTGTGGTGAGAGCCTGTAACTGCTATCTTTACATTTTTCAAGAATGCAACGTATCATCTTTTACTATAGTCACCTGGCTTTGCAATAGATCTCTTTAAATTTACTTCTCTTATCTAACTGTAATTCTGTATCCTTTGATCAACATCTCCTTATTCCCCTTTCTCCCCATAGCCATGCAGCACCTGTTAACTACTGTTTGACTCTCTACTTCTGTGAGATCAACTTTTTCAGATTCCACATATGAGTGAGATAGTGAGCTATTTGTCTGTGTTAAGGACGCTTACCATCCATATTGTTGCAAATAGCAGGATTTCATTCTTTCTTATGACTGAATGGTACTTCATTGTGTATATGTACCACGTTTTCTTTATGTCTTCATTTGCTGATGGACACGTAGATTGATTTCATATTTGGCTCTTATGAATAGTGTGGCAATAAACATGAGGGTGCCGATGTCTTTTTGACACACCGCTATCATTTCCTTTGGATAAACACCCAGTAGTGGGATTTATATATCATAACGATAGTTCTAACTTTTAATTTCTGAGAAATCTCCACACTGTTTTTCATAATAGCTGTACTCATTTATATTCCATCCAACAGTGTACAAGGCTTTTCTTTGACCTACATCCTTGCCAATGCTTGTTATCTTTAGTTTTTTTGATAATAGCCATTCTGGGGTGAGGTGATATCTCGTTGTGGTTTTAGTTTGGATTTCCCTGATGATTAGTAATGTTGAACATTTTTTTTTCTTATACCGATTGGCCATTTGTATGTTTTCTTTTAACAGACATTTAATAAATGTGCAAATAGAGGCAAAAATGGCTTCTTCTGCCATGGGAGAAGAAAGTCAATAGGTCCTCTAAGGGACAGAATTTGTTTCCATATCCACAAACAAGAACAATTTTTTTCATTGCCATCAATTATATATAAGAGATGAAGTTGTAACATAGCCCCCATGGAATCAGAATTACAGAACCTGGAAGAGTGTCTCTAAGCAATGCACCATTTTTCAGCAAAGCACAATTTTTTCTCTACAAACTAAATCCTTAGAACAAGTCAGCTACACTTTCTGTTGTTCCCATCTATGGAAGAATAAAAAGGGTCATGAGTTATTTGCAGCTGCTTACATTAAGAGATGGAGTCCATTGGCTGGGAGTGGTGGCTCACCCCTGTAATCCCAGCACTTTGAGAGGCTGAGGCAGGTGGATCACGAGGTCAGGAGTTTGAGACCAGCCTTGTCAACATAGTGAAACCCTGTCTCTACCAAAATTACAAAAAATTAGCTGGGTGTGGTGGCAGACACCTGTAATCCCAACTATTTGAGGGGCTGAGGAAGGAGAATTGCTTGAATCCGGAGGTGGAGGTTGCAGTGAGCCAAGATTGTGCCACTGCACTCTAGCCAGGCAACAGTGTGAGACTCTGTCTCAAAAAAAAAAAAAAAAAAAAAGATGGAGTCCATTTTCTTACTCCTTGAATCTAGACTGGCCTTTTGACTTGTTTTGATTAATAAAATGTGGTAGCAGTGGCCTTGTGCAACTTCTGAAGATAGACCCCAGGAGGCCCTGCAGCTTCCACTCTTGCTGTCTTGGAAAACTGCTGCCCTGTGAATAAGTCTGAGCTACCCCACTAGAAAGACCAAATAGCAGAGGACCAAAGTGCTCCAGCCAACACTCTGCCAACCACCAGATACGACATAAGGCCATCTTATGCCATCCAGTCATGTCCAAGCTGTCGACTGACTATAGCCAGTAAGAGAGTCTAAGTGAGAGCAACAGAAGAGATGTCTAGCTGAACCTAAGTGAAGTTATCAACCCACAAAATTGTGAATAAATGAATCACTTTTAAGCCACTAAGTTCTGGGGTAATTTGTTATTCAGCAAATATGGTAACTGATACATAATTTCACTCAACGGTACCTTAATTTTTCCAGTTCTTCATACCCTAAACTTCAGAGTTATCTTACCTATTCTCCTTTTTTCATATCCAACATCTGACTTATTAGCAAGTACTCTCAACTCTTTCTTCAAAATATATCTCAAACCTGACTGTTCTTTTTGCTACCTTGGTTTGTCCTAAGCATTATGTTTTTTAAAAAAATTAAAATTAAAGCTTTTATAAAATAGACACAGAAACATTGTATTTTTAGCTTTAAATATACATATATTATATTTATAATGCTTACAATATTGTACTGTAATTAATCATATAAATATCCATTTTCCACAAGCCTATAAGCAGTTTCAGGGCAGTAGCTACGCCATCCTCATTCAAGCTCATCACACATTATTTTCGTAGTGGTAATATTACACTAAGTACATAGTAGGCTCTCAAGGAATCTCTGCTAAGTAAATTAGTAGTAATGAAAGATAATAAAATAGCAATTAAAGGTCTTATTAACCCATTTATGCTGGAGGTTGCAATTTTTTGAATTTTTGCATGAGTGGAAAATCAGATCTTGGCAATGCACTTGAGCAGTGGGATATAAATAACTCCTACATGGGTAGTGTTCCAGTATTTTATGCATTTTCTTGACATTGATTTTCCTAGGGCTAATAGTGTTATCCTATTCCTAGAAGGCCTCGGCATACCCTTAGGCATCGTCTTATTTCCTCTTGCAGCTTTTGTAGTTTTTTGAGTGTATGTTTCTCTGCTACACAGATTCTATACTCCTTGAATGATTCACCCTTGTATCTCCTATGTCACTGGATGTAGTACTCTATACAGAGTAGGTATTAATAAATATTTCTTGAATATTACTGAACTCTCTAAACTCAGTATTAAAGTGGAAAGCTTCACTGAAAGGACAAAAATATTTTCCAAATACTTGAATGTCCATATTAAAAATATGAAAGACATTTCAGCAAAATACATATATTTATATGCATGCAAAAAAAAATGGCAAGCGAACCAACAAAACCCAAAAAAGCTAACAATTGTTTTTTAATCAGGGAGAAGCAAACTTTTTAGACTATCAGGCTTCTAAAAAACACGCTGAATACATGTGCTTGGTTAATGTGTTTGTCTTCTCATCTTGTTCCTCATCTCCTAAAATATTAGTGTTAAGAATTCATTTCACTGTTATTGAAATGTTAGACTTTTGTAATTTTGGAAATATCTAGTAAATTCTGAAAATTGGAGATATGAATTAGTTTACTCTTTGCACAGCATGATTACCTCTTCTTAAGAAAGATATGAGTATAAAAATTCTTTTAAAAAGCCTGGTCAATGCCAAACTTTCTTGTGATAGAAACAGAAACACATATAGCATATGTTTTTAAGAGTGAATTAAATGGGTACTTTTAAAGTACCCGTCTTTTAACTATGTGAGCTTCTGCAAAATACCACAATGTCTGTAGAAGTGGAATTCCCACCCAAATATCTGTTCTGAAAGCTTGAAGAGGCTTTCCAAGGACTAACACAGAATTTAAGGCAATCAGTATGTTGATTCTCAGCTTCCAAGTGCAGTCTTTGCTATAATTAATAAAAATGTTTATGACTCTTCTGTAATAGAGTACAAGCTTTCTCGTCTTACCTCCTTGCCATTCACAATCTCCTTTTCCCTTCCTTACAAAAGCATGCATCCTGAATTGTTGTGTTGTCTCAGGTGTAAAATCGAACTCAGGGACAAAGGAATATTATACTTACTGGGATTGATGTTGAGAATGTAGATGACTCTGGTGACCGAGTAACAGACACATCCTTTTGTAAGATGTGGCAATTTCCAGTTCTTTGCTTTCAAAAAGTAAATCAATAAATAAAAGGAAATCCTACTAAAGTGTTAACGGATTGATCTGTGTAAGTCTTGTCACCTAACTCAGAAAGACTTGACATTGCTCTCACGAAAGGTCTTCTATTCCTAACTTCTACGTGAATAAGTTTATCAGTCCTTACATTTGGAAAATAGGAATAAAACTGATTCTGAACATTGTTGTATTCCAGCTGTAAGAAATTTTCATTCGGATACATGAGCTAATCTTTTTTTTTTTTTAAATGACCACCTATTTGAATAAGATAAGCTTATTAATACAATTTTATTTTTAGGTTTAAAAACAGTCTAATTTATTATATATGTTATTTTGATTGTATGCTGTTAATAACTGCAGTAACTCAATTCAGAAAAAAATATTTTAACCCTTACAGCCTCATGGCCTGAGGATACAAACTGTTAAATTTCATATATACATATGATAGGGTTATAAGTAAAATAATTTTAAGCTTAAAACATATTAAATAGAATAAAATTTGTTGAAGTTGACCAGAAGTATCAAAAAGATACATCTAACACTTCTGATAAAGAACAAAAAGAAAAATGTAACACTTCTGATAAAAATTATTCATGTGTTTTTAAAGTAGATGATCGGTATCAAATTGTTGTGAAATAATTCAGAGGAAATAAGGAATCAGTTGTGTGGAAACAACAAACGCTTTGGGGCTTCAGTAAAAATTTGAGAGTTCCTTAGTGCAAGGACTGCATCTTACTCAACTTTGTGTTCTCATGCCTAGCAAAGGGTCTGATGCAAATTGTAGAAAGCATTTTACAAACCTCTCTTCACGAACATCATCTATTTCCTACGGCTCGAGTCTGGTCAAGTGCTAGACAGCTCTGTCAGGAGACCACTACTATGCCTCAGCTCAATCTGTTCCTTTCACCTGCAGCCCTGGAAACTTGGTCTTCTAGGGACCTTGTCACTAATTTTTTTATTTCTTTGATTTTTCTCCAATCTCATTATTTGCAACGTTATGCAGAAACAAAACCAAACCTAAACCCTTGCTTTACATGCTTGCTGAATAAGTGAAAATGGGTAAATAAAAATGAATAAGTGCATGAAGGAATAAATAAATGACAAACATGAGACTTTCTAAAGGAACTTGTTAAAATGACATTTTCATAACTCAACTTTAAGCTGGTTTTTGAAACATATAAGTCATCTCAGAGTGGCTTTTAAAAAATCCTGTGGTTTTATGTTGCATGGTTTCTGTCATGTCTCACTATTGTAAAGACTGCATTTCAGAAAAGGCTAGATCACGCAACTCCAATTTAGGTTTACAAAATTAATGCAATTGGGGTGAGGAGAGAGATGCTAAGGCTATAAAATGAATTTAAAATGTTTTTTTTTTAACTAGGAAAAATTTCCAAGATCTTAACAACTACAACAAAAATCACATGCGAGGTGGGATAGTAAAAATAATCACTCTCCTGTGATTATTTTGAATAATAATGAATGCAAATGAAAATATTTTGTCATTTGGTCATTGATTAAAACCATGTTTTTCTGAAATTTGTATTCTTTGCTTAGCAGAGAACTACGCACATTGTTGTAATAAATAAGTTTATTTTTATTTGCTACCAAAATATTAGTATTAATTTGGAAAACAATTTTTTTAAAAGTATTTCTTTAAATGTACTATACAGTCCAGTACAGTACATACAATAGTGATAGAAATGAGATGAAGGAAATCATCTCTTGTAGCAGTCCGGAAAATCAAGACTAATCAGATGGAATTACTTTATTTTATTTTAATTACTTTTTCAGGACTATTAGAAAATAAATGGCAAGAGAAGAAGAATTCATAGGCAATCAAGATTAGGCAATTTTCTTTGTAAAATAATTGTATACGGAATGATCTATAAAACACTGATTTAAGAATAAATATCTATGAAGGAATTTTAAAATTAAAGAAACTATGCCAGATGAGATTGTTATAATAAAATCTATAATCCTTGGGAAATCTAAAGAAGAAAAAGTACCTTGATCTGGAACAAGAGAAAAGGAAATGTGGGCTTTGGTGACTCCCTATAAACTAAATGCAAAACCATTGACTTTCATCAATAGAAGATTCTATTTCACTGTGTTTCATTGGGATCGAAGGTGTATGCAACTCTTATTTGTGTCAAAGATGGCTTGTGAGAAGATTTTAAATGTAATGATGATGCTTGTCAGACTCAGGAGCTTTGGAAAAATTGTAAATCAGTGATACTTATTTTTGGAAGCTCGTCACAATCCAAAAAGACATAATCCTGAATGCCATAATTCCAAATTTTCAAATCCTGAGAGATCAAGATGCGGAAAATATAATGCTGGAAAAAATAATTTAAAAATTTCTTAAAAGATATTAATTTTTTTTCCTTTAAAGACAGGGTCTTGTTCTGTTGCCTAAGCTGGAGTACATTGGTGTGATCATAGCTCACTGCAGCCTCACACTCCTGGGCTCACTTGAGTCTCCCACCTCAGCCTCTTGACTAGCTGGGACTACAAGTGTGTGCCACTACATTGGCTGTTTACTTACATTTTTAAAAGGACATTTATATGAGAAACATATAAAAACACAATAGAACACTTCAATAGGTGAATTGACACACTAAAATAGGCACTAATATACATATTTTTGTAAGCATCAACAGGTATACTAACGACAGTCACAGGTATAACAATTATGAGCAGACTAACCATATTTGTAAATACACAGGTCAAAAACTGAAATGTATAAGTGCATATCACAATGGCTGGTAATTGTGTGCACTCAGCTTTGTAACTGCAAGTCATCTGAAATATTGAGATGGACACCTGAGACTTTTGACAAGATTGATCATAAACCACTATGGGTTACAACTACGTCATCGCCACACCAGTTGCTTAAAGAGCCAAGATGTTGAGAAATTTTCTCTCTCACAAATGCAGATGTACACAAAGGACATCTCTTCATTGATTATGGAAATGTTAATGTTTTATGTACATGCACAATGCTGACACACAGTCAACATTGTGCTAATGCACTTTTCTGGAGGCAAATTTCGAAAAAAATACATAAATCAGCACTCTAGAAAAGTCTTCATAATTTATACCTCTAGTACTGGAAATGATGCAAAGATGAAATACATAGCATAGTAAATTATAAAAAAAATGACAATTTGAAATAGTGGAAAAAAACAAAACTATAAAGAAATTTTGACATATTTAAAAGTGTATTACAGGGACAGATGGCATAGAGACAGTCCACAGGAGCTGGCCAACTTTCACGTAGTTAACAGTTAACAATATTTTGAAGTCTTCTATCACAATGAATATCTGCTTTTTTCTTTCAGGATGTGGTTCTCCTTGGATAATATGTTCACATTCATTTTCTATTTGGTGCTGCTCTTTTTGCAACTCTTCTGATTCGATATACATTGATGTGAACATTCCCTATTCAGTTTTTCCATTTTCTGTGCCATGCTTCTATGTTGTTTTGGCTTTGTGGAAATCCATTCTGCATGCAATACAGAACACAAATTTGGCAAAAGCAGTACTGGTGATCAAAGAACGACACCATTGCATAAGTGTCTTTTTATCCTACTATGCACATAATTATTTTCAAACTAGTCAGTAACGTAGCTAGCTTCTTCAGGCAAATACAGCTTTAATTTGTTAAAAGCCCTGGAATATCATCAGCTGGAAGGAATGCCAACACAGGCCAATGAGGCATTTTTAAACTGAAGTTTTCATTCTCACCATGTTGTGCAGGCAATCTATGCATTTGAATTTTTCTCCAAATGCATTGAGCTGAATGGGAAAAACAGACTTTATTGGTAATACCTTGAAATTCATTCTTTGGATATCTTGATTGTGGCTAATTCCAAATCTGTCATAGTTTGGGAATTAAACTGAAATCCATTTTCTTCTTTATAAAGACAATAACAGGGTAATAGTTCTGCCTAGCGTGATGTGACTTTCCTATGATGGTGATTTTTCCAAATTTTAAATGTTCAGAATTTTAGATGATAGGGATTTAGATTTTAGAGATCTTGATCTTTTGGGATTTAAACATTCAGGATTATGGCATTCAGTATTGTGTCTTTTGAGATTATGATCTAAACCTTTTAGCTTCATTAAAAAAAAAAACCTGTTAAACAGTTTTTCTGTGCATTAAAAAAATTCAAGGGGGAAGTTTCTTACATTAAGTGAGTCTTTTTAAAGAAAATGTGTGATGGAGAAATTTTTGGGGAGGACATCTTTATCTCATCATTTCTAGTGAGCAAACTTTCTCTGCTAGGTCAAGATCTAAACAAACACAAATGTGGACAACAGGGAGAGAACCCGTTGACCTACCAAGACAGCCTGCCAACAGAATTTTGAAGGCTTGCCAAGATGCTTTTATGAAGATAGAATGAATGAGATTCCAAAAGTGCAAAATAATCCTTTTAAGACTACCCAGAAAGTAATGCAAGGGAAATAGTTATATAAGATTCAGTGAGGACTACTTGAACATTGGGAAGAATTGTGGACTTTATCATTCAAGGAAATATAATTTTATTGTAAGATGTAATCTTTGTTTTTTATAGCCAAATAGAAACATTCATGCCTTAATACAAAGTTTGGCAAAAAGAACTAAAGAAGACACCGTAGAAGATTTTGACAAACAAGAACTTATTAGGTAAAAGATGTGTAATAAAATAATGATTCATTTAGTTGTTTTCTAAAATATTTCTAGTGCTATTAGATGTTGAAGGAGACTTTAATTATGAAGTGTGTTCTCTGAGGAGCTATTTTTATTTTCATATTTGAAGTGAATTATTTTGCTAATTCTTTAACATAAAAATCTTCAATTACATGATTTGATATTTTAAAAAGTGATTAGGACAGAAGCCTATGTACTGGGATTTATTTTTGGATCCTTGAAGTAGCAAAGCACAGTGGAACTCCTTAATCCATAGAGTAGTTACTTTGCTGTGTGATGACTCTTGATTTACTCCCCGAATTACCCTTTCCACTAAACAGTATTATTGAGACATTAGTAGACTATAGAAAAAAATACTTGTGATCTACTTAGAATATTCATGAGGTTTTCTCTTGGTGGATTTACATCAAATTTTATTTTTTAAAACCCCAAGTATCTTTATTTTAAGATTCATAAATAAGATAGAGGCTGGCAGATGGGATTTGCCAGCAGGAAAATACAGTGCTTTGGCTAAGCTGACAACTGCTATTGTCCACCTCTGTACGGACCCTCCTGCTGAAGACTGAGGGAGGCTTATTTCGAGTCTTCTTTAGTTCACTGCCAGCATGTTCAAACAGAATTAGTACTGTGACTCAGTTTTCTGTGCAAAAATCAGATTTGTACCTCTACAAATCTTCTCCACCTTCTTCATCTAGTAAACACTTATGCTACAGGTATCATCTCAAGTCTATTACTATATGCAATTGTACATAAGCAGGCCATTTAAAAGTTTTTAAAGGAAGATGCATATTGATATGGTTTGGCTGTGTTCCCACCCAACTCTCATCTTGAATTGTAGCTCCCATAATCCGCACGTGTCGTGGGAGGGACCCAATGGGACGTAATTGAATAATGGGGGTAGGTTTTTCCCATGCTGTTTTCAAGATAGTGACTAAGTCTCATGAAATCTGATGGTTTTATAAAGGGTAGTTCCTCTGCACATGCTGTCTTGACTGCCACCACGTAAGATGGGCCTTTGCTCCTCCTTCGCCTTCTGCCATGATTGTGAGGCCTCTCCAGCCATATGGAACCGTGAGGTGATTAAACCTCTTTTTCTTTATAAATTACCCAGTGTTAGATATTTCTTCACAGCAGTATGAAAAAGGACTAAGACATATATGCATACATAAAGCCACTTCAAGAGACTTTGCTTCCTGAAGTTTGTAAATGTAAATAAATTTATTGTACCATCATTTAGGTTACCACATTCCTCACTAACAAAGAAATAATATCTAAAATGGGTACCTACATGGTTATTAAAAATATAGCATGAATATGGCTTTTGGAAAAAAGTCAATGAAAGGTATATTTTGAGGCCACAATTCTACGTCTCTTGCTATTCTGCTGTACACATTTGGTATTGCACAAAAGCCGAAACTTTGGACTCCTTTGATTAAAGCCAAGATCAAGTAATCCTGCTGGTTCTCTCTTCCCATTTCTTGAGTGAAGGATGTAGTTATATAAGATGCTGTTTAGTAAAATGGTGCCTGTGAATTCAATGTGAAATGTCTGGGCAAGTGTTTTTCAAGGTCTTACATATATACTATATTTCCCTTCCTCCTTTTCCCTCTTCAACCTCAATCCCCATCACCCAGTGTTTCATAAGGTTTGACTTTCTGTAGCTTATACTGTAAAACCCCAACTATAACCTCATCTAATAATAATAATTGCACTTTCTCTAACTATACGTGCCTCCCTGGAGATTGTGATTGGTAATTCTTTCTCTCCTTCATCTTCTTTGAGCATTTTTGGTCTAGTGGAATATTTGGTGGCAAAGCTCTCTGGTGGAAAATGTTTAGCCATGCAAGCATAGAAGAAATAAGCCAACAATGGTAAACATAGTTAATGCATATAGTTATATCTTCTAAACGTGTCTCTTGAATGATGTCACATTTTCCTTTTTCAAACTAGGAATCAACAAAATGGAGGAACAGTTGAGGTTTGTTAAGAAATTTCCCTTCTTATCCATAGAACTAAGATTTTTTTTTTAAATAAAGAAGGTCATAGTGGGCATAAATGATGTGCATTTCTAGGATCCCAAAGTGTTTTATTGATTGAGTTATATGTAGGGATTTAATGGAACTGTGGTTGAAAAATGCTTTTAAAGTCTTTGATCACTGGGATATCAATGGTACAAATGAGCTAAAAGATTTTCAGAATGTCTTCATTTACCTAGGTAATAGGGTGAGGGTAACTAGGTGGAGAGAAGGGCAGGTCCAGGGCATTAATGAATAGTACTCCATGTAAAAAAGAAGAATTGACTGATAACATCTGTACTATTTTAATTAACAGGCTGGCATATATTGTTGTGCAGGTTTTACATTGCACAATTCTTGGGAACTTGGGCATTCACATTTGTAGTCATTATCAGTTTCTGTATTTATAATGGCAATTTTCTAGGTATGTGGTCTTGAGAAACTGTTAGATTCCTCTAATTTTTGCAAAGATACCTTTGGGAGGTTGAAGGATTGCCTGATTACTATTAGAGAATCCTGCTACTGACACATACTTGTCTTAAGTAATTTGGATAAAATATAATATTCCTGAATCTTAGATTCCTTGTTTGTAAAATGGTTAAAACATATCTAAATGTAAGAATTATTGTAGCATATGAGTTTATGTGAGTATATGAATGTGGCCATCACAGCAGCTGTAAGTAGAAGATTATTATTAGAAATATTGTTAAAGCATTGTGATGTTTTATTTTAAGCTGATATTCTTTCTTTATGCTGACTTTACAAAGAGTTTTAAAAAATATACTTGAGTTTATTATTTGCACACAACTACTGATGGAAATCTGATGAAAAACACTACTAGTAGTTTATAAAAGATATTTTCAATGTGAACTTTTTGTTTCCACTGTGAGAAATTGAGTTTCAAAATGTAATTATTAAATATATGCCTGAGTTTCAAATATGTTTCTCTCTATCCAGCTAATTCAAAATGTTATAATGTAATAATAGTTAAATGTCATGTTTACTTTATTAGAAGGAACGCCTTCAAATCAATATTATGATTACTATTTATTTAGCATCTTTAGTATGCAGGGCATTTATAAAATCTGTAGAAATTAATTTTCTCTAAATGCAACAAGTTGTATGACTGACACACACTGTCTATAAAAGATGACTTGGTTGGCAGAAAAGGAAAGAGTTTCTTCAGACATTCCAGTCCCAGTCAGCCCTGGTGACATCTGCCTATCGGGTAACTCCCCAGTACCTGGTCACATTTGATGGGTCCAGGATGGAATGTGACTCAAGCTGAGATAATCAGACTTAGTCTCTTGATAATTTAAACTCAGAGCTCCAGTGACTGAATTAGACAATAACAGACATTCTGTGTATAAGTTAGAGAGAGTTGGAGACAGGAAACTCAACTCACTAGAAAGCTGGTGTTATTGTAACTGGGTGTCCCAGGTTCTTGGCCTCCCCTGCCCCAGGAATGGGGGAAGAGGCCCTGGAGGTGCAGTGGGCTTACCGTTCATATAAATATCATGGACCCAAAGAGTTTTGCAGAGAGTGATTTATTAGGCAGTGAGAGAGAGAGACAGAGAGAGAGAGAGAGAGAGAGAGAGAGAGAGAGAAAGAGTGGGGGGATAGAGAGAGCTCCACACTATTGTGGGAGGGGATCCCAGAGAGGGAAATCCACACAGGTAAGGGGCAGTGGAGTTTTCACTTTGAAGTTATTCCTGCCCCATTTATGTTCTTGTCCAATGAGAAGAGTTCTTTCAGACTTCCTCTGGAGTGATTGATCTTTGACACTGATCCCAGATTGGTTGTTTGGGCCCACAACAGAGCCCCTCCTTCCAGGGCTTTTGGCGGGCTTTCTGAACAAAGGAAGCTCACTTGGAATTTTACCTAGCCTGCACATGGGAAAGTCAGACAAAGAACTCTAGGTTCCCGGATGGGGAGGTGGATGGAGGCATGGTGCTGGGAAGTTCTTGCCTTTGAAACTACACCACTTGTGGTCCCGGAAAGAGAAGTTAACATAGTCCCTCAGTCCCCTCTCTGAACAGGAAAGTCCAACTGCTATTGGGATGTGAATGTCAATTGCTTTTTAGCTACTTCCTGCTGAATTGGGGCATAGAAGGGGCCCTACACTTGAGGTTTCCTCCAGAGGGGAGTTTTCCAGGGGTGTAGATTGATCCAGAGGTCCATGATAGAACTCATGAGCCAAGGACATTTGGGGTTCCATTTGCAGGATTATATGTGGCCTTATGGCTTTAATTCTAGAAGAAACCAACTTGACAAGAAGGTTAAAGATGAGAGGCCTGAAGGCCAGCAATAATAGAATGGTTATAAACAGGCCTAGGAGAGGGTAGACTTGGGACAGCCAGTTGTTAAACAAGCCCCATGATTCTGTTTCTTGAAGATGTTTAGCCCTGTGTTTGATTCAGTCCCTCAGTTCTTTAAGACAACACTCAGTTGGTTTATAAAGTAGCAGCATTCTTTCCCTGGAAAGAGACAGGTGCCTTCTCTCTCTGCTGTTAGCAGATTTAGGGCCCTTCTACTTTGAAGAGCTACGGCAGCTAAAGAGTTAAGCTGTTTCTGCAGAGTGGGCTCCTTTGCAGAGGGAATTGGCAACATTTTTCCTGTTATTATTTAACTCCGGAGATAGTTATAGTAACTGAGTAGGGGTAGTAACTTTTCTAATGCCAGTGCCAAGTTCTCCTATTTTTACGGACTGCCCCCCACAACTGTGAAAGGAATAATTGGGGTTGGAGAATCTGGTTGCGGACAGCAAAGTCAAGAGTGATAGTCCTGTTAATGCCAGGATGTAAATTAGACTTATGAGTAGTTACTTTCCTGGGGATCTTGTCGGAAGAGCAAGATCTAATGGCTCGCAGGTATACGAAGGGTCGTCTCCTGGAACTTCGGGCTACGGAGTGGTGGGTATGTTACTTCCTTCAGGAGGTGTCTAAGGCTTCAGCCGAGTGTGATGAGTCCACAAGTCACTTCCCACCACCTTAACTGCCATTGGGGTAGACAGAGTAAACGAAAATGATCTTTCCTGAGATGGGCCTAGAAACCTAGAAAGGAAGAGCCTGAGGGGAGAGACTTAACAAGCACCAAGTCTCCAGGGCAGAACAACTCTCCCCCTTTCCCTAGGGTGTCCTTCAGGTAAGGTCCTAAGAGCCCGTTGGTACTTAGCCAAGGAGGTTATATCTTTTATTAGATCTGCTGTTTCCTTGTCTAATACAAGATCATTAGTAAGAAAGGGTCGTCCATAAAGCATTTCATAGGGACCGAGTCCTGTTGTCTGAGGAGAGTTTCGAGCCCTTAAGAGTGCTATTGGTAATAGAGAAGGCCATAAGAGGTGGGTTTCCTGTGTGATTTTTTAGGTGTCTTTTAAGAATTTCATTCATCTTTTCCATTTTCCCTAAGGACTGAGGCCTCCAAGCACGGTGAGATGACACTGTATTCCTAATGCCCTGGAAATTCCTTGGGTTACTGCAGCTTTGAAGGCAGGGCCGTTATCGCTTTGAAGACAGCGAGGGAGTCTGAATCTAGGGATTATTTTATTAATCAGGACTTTTATTACATCTTGGGCTGTTTTTGTTCTGCAGGGGAAAGCGTCAACCCAGTTTGTGTAGGTATCTACACATACTAACAGATATTGATATCCCTGAGACTTAGGTATATGGGTAAAGTCCATTTGCCAGTCCTTACCTGGGTAATGACCAGCTCACTATTCCCCAGCAGGAGCTTTGCGATGTGCCAAAGGATTTTTGCTTTCTTTTTTTGCATATTTCATATCCTTTGTTTGTTGAACAGCCTTGAAGAGACTCTTTTCTGTAAATATAGATTTGGCCATCCTATGTATATTCTTTATATCCATATGGAAGGTTTGATGCAGAGTTTTAAGTACTTTCCACAGAGGAGTACTTTCCCCCCATCAGTAGCTAGCCATCCTGAAGGAAGAAGAAGATTATGTCCCTGGGAGATTGCCCACTGTACCTCTTCTGATGAGTGCTGAGGTCTAGTTCCCTGGAGACGGTTTTCCCATATTGAAGGTCCTGCTATAAATTATTATCTAGCTGCCCTTTTCACCTCCAGGTCAGCTCAGTGATTGCCCTCTGGTTCCTTCTCATCTCCTTTCTGGTGACCTCGGCAGTATAAGACTGCTACCTCTTTGGGTTCTTGGATGGCTTGTAGTAAGTTTAAAATTTCCTTAGGATTGGAAATGGGAGTTCCTGCTGAGGTTAAGAACTCTCTTTCTTTCCATGTGGCAGCATGAGTGTGCAGAACCAGGTGAGCATATCTGGAATCTGTGTACATGTTCATTCTCTTTCTTATTCCTAATTTAAGAGCTCGAGTGAGGGCTACTAGTTCTGCCAGCTGGGCACTAGTTCCAGGAAGAAGGGAATTACTTTCAAGCACTGTTTGATCACTGACTACTGCATATCCTGCCTTTCGAACTCCGTTCTCTAGAAATGAACTTCTGTTAGTGTACAGGTTAAAGTCAGGATTGGCTAGAGGAGTTTCTAAAAGATCCTCTCAAGCCGCATAGTTCTGGGCTATAACCTGCTGACAGTCATGTTCTGTGTCTGCTCCTTCCTCAGGAAGAAAAGTAGCTGGATTGAGGGCTGCACACGTGCACAGCTGAAGTACAGGCCCTTCGAGCATTAAGGCCTGATGTTCGAGTATGCGGTTGTCGGACAGCCATAAGCCTCCTTTAGAGGGCAGAATTCCAGCTACATCAAAGTCCATACAGTTAGATCTTTCCCTTGCACTATTTTAATAGCTTCTGAGTCCAGTATAGCCACTGCGACTATGACTGGCAAGCAGTGTGGCCAGCCTTTTGCTACTGCATCAATTTCCTTACTTAGATATGCCACTGGTTGTGGTGTGGTCCCCCGAGTCTGGGTGAGAACCCCCAGTGCCACTCCTGACTTTTCTGTAACATGTAGGGAGAAGTCATTCCCTGTAGGAAGGCTTAGGGCTGGAGCCTGCAGTAGTGCCCGCTTCAGGGTCTGAAAGGCTGCCTCAGCTATAGGGTCCCATTGTATTAGATGGGTGTTAGCTTTTTGGGTCTCCTTGATCAGAGCCTGCAGGGGTTTTGCTATTTCACCACATATGGGAATTCACAATCAGCAGAAACTAGTTATTTCTAAGAATCGCCGCAACTGTTTTAAAGTCTTTGGACAGGGGAAGGCCAATATGGGTTGGAGACGTTCTTTATCAAGGGCCTGAGTGCCGTTAGACAAGACAAGCCCTAGGTATTTTACCTCTTGCCTACAAAGTTGGGTTTTGTTTTGGAAACTTTATATCCATAGGTGGTTAGAAAGTTTAGGAGGTCCTGGGTGGCCTGCTGACACTGGGTTTCTGAGTTAGCAGTTAAAAGTAAGTCATCCATATATTGAAGAACCAGTGTACCTGGATGTAAAAAATGACGAAGGTCCTGAGGTACAGCCTACCTAAACAAGTGGGGGCTATATCGAAAGCCCTGGGGTAACACTGTCCAAGTGAGCTGAGAATTCTGGTCTAAAGGGTCTTCAAATGCAAATAGAAACTAGGAGTCAGGATGTAATGGAACACAGAAAAAGATATCCTTAAGGTTCAGAACTGTAAACCGTTGTACCTCTCCTGGTATTTGAGAGAGCAAGGTATAAGGGTTGGGTACAGCTGGGTGTAAAGGGATTACAGCTTCATTAATAAGCCTGAGATCTTGCACCAGCCTCCATTGTCCACTAGGTTTTTGTACTCCTAAAACTGGAGTGTTACAAGGGCTGTTATAGGACTTAAGTAGACCCTGAGGTTTTAAGTTCTTTACAGTATCCTGTAGCCCCATTTTGGCTTCCAGTCTTGGGGGGTACTGTCTTTGGTAAGGAAAAGAGATGGGATTCTTTAGCCTTATTAGAATTGAGCATGCATTCTTTGCCCATCCAAATTGTCCATCTATTGCCCAAACCTCAGGATTAATCCCTTCTTGAAATAATGGGCAGCAGAGAGGGATTTCCTCCCTGATGATGATCATATAGATAATGGCTCCCGCTCTGGCTAACAGGTCTCACCCTAATAAGAGAGTGGGACTTTCTGGCATGATGAGGAAGGCATGGGAGAAGAGCATATTTCCTCAGTTACAGCTTAGGGCCTGGGAGAAATATCGGGAGACTGCTTGTCCTAGGACTCCTTGGAAAGTTACAGACTTGGAGGACAACTGTCCAGGATAGGATATTAAAACAGACAAGGTCACGCAGTGTCCAGGAGATCAACCTCCTGGCCCTCTGTGGCTAGCTTTACCAGGGGCTCGGTGAGGGTGATGGCTTGTGCTGGCGCTTACCCCGGGCACCCTCAGTCCTGCTGTAGGGTCATCTGGTTAGCAACCTTAGGCCCCGGGATCCTTCGTTGCCGGGACAGTGTGCCTTCCAGTGATCCCCTTGGCATAGTGGGCAAGGACGAGGTGGTGGTTCATTTCTCTGGGGACAATTTCTTATAAAATGTCCCTTTAGACCACAGTGGTAACAAGCTCTGTCAGACTGGCGGCTAACCCAAGCCTTTGTCTCCTCTGAGCACCCTGGGTCTGCTTGCCGGAAGGCCATGACTAGGGTTGCGGCTTTTCTCTGGTCTCTCCTGTTCCTTTCAGCCTGTTCCTCTTGGTCTCTATTATAAAACACCAAGGTTGCTAGATTTAGTAATGATTCTAGGTTCTGTTCTGACCCCAGGGCCAGCTTCTGGAGCTTCCTCCTAATGTCTGCTGCTGATTACATAATAAATTTGTCTTTTAGTATTAACTGACCCTCAATGGAGTCTGGTGACAGGGGAGTATACTTTCTTAAGGCCTTCCATAACCACTCAAGGAAGACTGTTGGGTTTTCTTCCTTTCCCTGACTTATGGTGGATAACATTGCATAGTTTACGGGCTTCTTCCTAGTTTTCTTTAATCCCACAAGGATGCAGGTTAATAGGTGCCTACGACTCCAGTCTCCCTGTTCTGAGTCAGAATCCCAGCGAGGGTCCATGCTACGGACTGCTTGTCTACCTGTAGGAAATGTATCCTTCTCCTCTGGCGTCATTTGATCATGTACTTGACTAAGGTACGAGGTGTCCCTAAACTCTTGAGCCACTGCTAGAGCAGCCTCTCTCTCCTTTGTGGTCATGGTTTGACTAAGCAATAACATGATATATCTTTCCAATCTAATTTAAAGGACTGACTCAGGCCCGGCAGAACATCTATGTACTTATTCAGGTCATCTGAAAATTTTCCTAAGTCCACCTTGAGTTGCTTTAAGTCAGAAAGTGAAAAGGGAGTATGCGCCTCAGTAAGGCCAAATTTTCCTCCTACCGTCTGTAGGGGACAGAGTTGGGACACACCAGTAGCTTGAGGTGCCTGGGCCGCTTTGGCCTTCCCTGATTCCTCTTGGGTGGCAGGAGCTGAGGAGACCTGGTTAGCTTCCAGTGGATGGAGAAGCTACAGGGAGTCCTAAATGTGGGGGTAGTCCTGACGAGGACCAGTAGGTTATGGGGTACAGGCCTAACATAGCTAAGGATTATTCCTTAGAAGAAAACCTGCACATAGGGGACCTTAAACCATTTACCTTCGCTCTTACGGAACAGGTCTAATTGCACAATAGTGTTGTAATTTATACTTCCCTTAGGAGGCCAGGTTTCTCCACTTGGCAGAGGGTATCGTGGTCACACTGTTTGGCAGAGAAAAATGAACTGCTGCTTCTTCAAGGACCGTGTGTTAAATCGGTCCCAGTTATCCAGGATACACTTTAAAGGAGATTTTGCCTTGGGAAGAGTAGCACCCATCTGAAATCAAACACAGGAATGGCCACATCCCTGGTTATTCCTTGCGACCACTAGAACTGGGGCATCCCCCAGTTATAGTGCTGGCCCTGGGGAGTCCCCCAGTTATAGCACCTTGTAATTTCCTTGGCCCAAGATGCATAATTATCTTCCAGGGCCCTCCATGTGCTGGGTTTAATCATGCTTACCAGCATCACAGGCACATGCTCACTGTCTACATGTCCCTATTGACCACCATAAGGACATGGGGACTGCTGGGATTAGTGGTCCCTACCGGCACATCCCCGAAACCTAGGCCAGTGAAACCACCGGCTTGGGTGATGGGTACCAATATTGCCCAGCAAGAGTTCAATTAACATAGGCCTGATTATAAAACTGCCCCACATGGAGGGGCAGTTATAATCTAGGGAGGGACCTCTATATGGGGCAGTTTTACAATCTAGGGAAGGACCTATAAGCACTACAATCCTAAAGAAGGCTTTAGGATGGCCAAGGCCAAAACAATGACCTCAGGACCTGAGCCTCCTCCCCTACCCCACTCTGCATTATAGGAATATGCCCTAGGGTTGTGGGGCCTGTAATTAACTATTTGAGCCTTGGACCAGGTTTGACTATGGTATTCTTGGTGGAGAAGTTCTGCCATATGGAGAGCTGGTCCTAGGCAAGACAAACTGTACATCGTTGGATTCTGGCACGATTCAGTTGGAAATTTGTAGGTGACAAAAAAACACAATGTTCTGTAGCCCCTTAGTATCCACTGATAAAACTCTGTTTTAGGACTTAACCTAGCACTGCGGACTAAGGGAACTGGCTCTGTGCATTTATACTGCAGGAGGCTCTATAGGCATAAGCTTGAGGGTACCACAGGCATGAGTCCCTGGGCTGCCACTGCCTGTTGGGGCCAGGGTGCCCAAGCTGCACCCCCGCGGTGCTGCTGTCTGCCATGGTCACGTGTCTGCCTTGGGCCCCTCCCTGCGGCTTCCTCCCTGTGGGTCACTCCCTGGGGCCTACTCCCTGTGGGTTCCTCCTCGTGGGCCCCTCCCTATGGCCGGCTTCAGTTAGCTTGCCCACTCCACTCTTTGAGGGAGCGGCCGCAACACCTGTACCTTTTAAATCCCCGCAGCGGCACTATTTAAAAGTGGGCCTCAGAGCACGCCGGCTCAGTTTATGGCCGGGACTGCGACGAGTTCCCTGATTAGAGAGCTGGCTGGGGGGAGCGTGCTCCCGCTCCGCTCAGGTGGTGGGGAGCACTGTGGCATGCGGAGTCCCAGGCCTGGGGAGGCCTAGCTGCACCCTCCCACACTGCAGGCAGTGGGGCCCAGAGAAACAAAGTACAGCCAGAAAAGGAAGCTGGTTTGGAGAAGGCTGGGGCTGTGCCTTTAAAATTCCGCTGGCCAAGCTATTTACAGGTGGGCAGAGCCTAATCGGAACCGTCTTAATCGGGGACCATCCCCACCTGGCCCAGCTGTGGTCAGGTGCAGCCGGCTAGCAAGTGAGCCCAGCCAGCCTTGGCTGTGTGCAGGCCCAGCGCGGGCTGCCCACTTTCTGCAGACGGCGTCTGCTCATTCCCACCTCTGGGACCGCGTGTGGTCCCATGCAGGCCCAGCAGCCCCTACGTCTGGTGTTCTCGCGCCAGCAGATTCAAGAGAAGCTAATAGGACAGACTCCAGCAAGCCAAAGGGGTTCAAGGCACTCTCGGCTCAGAAGTAACAGTCTCTCACGACATTTCTGCTGGCTGACTCGCCATGGATGTAACTGGGTGTCCCAGGTGCTTGGCCTTCCCTGCCCCAGGAATGGGGAAAGAGGCCCTGGAGGTTTGGTGGCTTACCATTTGGGTCCATAAATATCATGGATCCAAAGAGATTTGCAGAGAGTAATTTATTAGGCAGAGAGAGAGAGAAAGAGAGAAAGTAGAGAGTACTCCCGCGCTATTGTGGGAGGGAATCCCAGAGAGGGAAATTCTTCACAGGTAAGGGGCAGTGGAGTTTTAACTTTGAAGTTATTCCTACCACATTCATGTTCTTGTCCAATGAGAGGAGTTCTTTCAAACTTCCTCTGGAGTGATTGATCTTTGACTTTGATCCCAGATTGGTTGTTTGGGCTCACAAGAGAGCCCCTCCTACCAGGGCTTTTGGCGGGCTTTCTGAACAAAGGAAGTTCACCTGGAATTTTATCTAGCCTGCGTGGGAAAGTTAGACAAAGAATTCTAGGTTCCCAGATGGGGAGGTGAATGGAGGCATGGTGCTGGGAAGTTCTTGCCTTTGAAACCACGCCCCTTGTGGACCTAGGAGGAGAAGTGAACATAGTCCCTCATTTTGGAGAAACAAAAATAACTGCTTTGCAGAAGATGATCTGGAAAAGTAGAGAAGTTGCCCAAGAGAGGATAAAACTGCTTTAAGGCTTTTTCCTTTTTTTTTTTTTTTTAGGGCCTAAATATACTTTCTGTATTTGGTAACTCTAAAGTAAACTTGCATCTCTCTTCTAAATTCGCCCTTCCACTTGAACTTGAATGGTGGATTTCTATTACTTTCAACTGAAAAACACTTACTTGTCTTGTTTCAAGAAAGATTTAATACGGTTATTCTGTGAACAACAACAAAAGCCTTTTGTTGAGCCACTGTCCTTCCAATGAGACACACACACACACACACACACACACACACACACACACAATCTTTCTGGATCAGTTGGAAGATGATCATGGAGGCAAGCACCACTTTCTTTCCTCTTTCTTGAATATAAATATGAATGAAACTGATTACATCTTCTAGGAGATGAGAACTCAGTGAATGTCTTTGCAGTGGCTTCTGGTTCTTCCCAACGTGAAATTTGGAAGACCATTAGGAATAATTCCTAGCCATTTTAGATGCATGTGGTTTCCACTGGATAAGAAACTAGAAAATAGGGTGGTGGTGCCTTTTTCCCAGAGGTACCTAGCATAGGTTTTGTGTGGCAGTCTTCATAAGGCACATGACAAACTTCATAATTTTGCTGAGTAGAAAAATTAGTACAATGAATGTCTTTTATATCCATACGAACTGAAAATTTAGACTTGATCATTCTCTTCTCGATTACATTATATTTTGTGGGATTCATTATTGATTTTTTCCTTTATTAACTAATGAAACAATTGGTCAAATCTGGTAGTACAACACCATATGGAACCTACCTTGCTATCCTTGTGGGAGATTTCTTAAGGTTCAAAATTTGATTGTAGGAATAATCAAATTAGGAAGACTCTTTTAATAATAAAGTTGTAGACAATGGAAGAAGGCTGAAACCTGCAGATAAAATAGATCTTGGCACTCCTTGGAATTCACATTAAAAAACACTAGCTGCCATGATAAATAGTGTAAGACAGTGCTTTCATTATGTAGTGTCTCTGATCAAAACCATACACTATAAAGGCCATATACTGGGTGATCATTTGATTATCCTGTGTCTGTTGATAGTTATTTTTCCCCTGTAAAACGAATTATGAATTGTGCATGTGGTGGTCATTTAACCTATCACTAAATGCAGCTAATTCTGGGTAAAAGAGAACAGCTGTTTGACATCTGCCCCCAAACTTACTGAAGCAGAAAGCAGGACTTGGATTAACCCGCTGAAGTAGCCAACTAGTCTGTTCTTGCGGTTTGGGTTCTAATATGCTGTGCCTTTATCTCCACAAAACAGCCTCACTGTGGTGTTTGCCAGTTTCTTTCTAGCAAGCCTCATGGTAATGGGATATTATTTTTAATGGGACTTTCAGGACACCAATCAAACTTTGTAAATTATATTTTAATACTTTTGATTTCTTTGCCTTCTTGAAAAGAGAGAGAACATAATGAAATCTGGGGAAAAAGTGAAATTTTTCCATTACAAAGACTATTATGAATAAGTGTATAGAATGTTTTGAGGAAGTAAAAACTGATTTAACAACGTTATAACACAAGAAATTGTTGAAGACAGAAACAAGCGTGGAACAATTAAGTGGAGAGGGATTCTGTGTACTTTATGAAAACAACAATGAGAATGTAATTTGATTTTATAAACAAAAATTAATGCTTTATAGCCATGACCACAATAACATCATTGGATTCCCTACAAATATTTCAGTATCCCAGTCTTGTTAATTCACATTGCATAGTATTACTAACTTAACTGTGCTGGGGTAAAATATTGAAATTGTAGAGGAATTATTAACAAAAGGCAATATTCTGTCTTCCAAATGCAGAATAATTCACATTCCTGTAGCAGGGCCCCTAGTAACTAGGAGTCTTGGCAGCCCTTCAGTAAAGACAAAGAAATGATCCACCATAGTGAGAATCATATTTGTATGCAAACAATACTTCTTACAGTACTTACTCTCAATTTGTCTTTTTAAGTAGTTTAATCAACATCCTAAATTTCTGCAGTCTAGTTCAAAACCGTAATTTGTATAATCAAACATTATATGGAGTACAAAGTTAAGCATACATTCATACCATATAAAGTTTCAATTAGTGGAGATAAATTATTGAGGCATCAGTTCAGTAGTCCAAGCCAATGGGCAGAACAAATAATTGTCAAGGAGAAAGAAAAAGATAACTTGTTGATTTGTTCAAGGTCATTTAGTAGATTGGTAATTAAGGTTATTCTTTATTTCTGCCTCTGGTTCTCCAAGAGTGCTGTTCTGACCCATCATCACCATAAAGCCACCCTGTAGTTGACCTCACCCTACAGTTGAGCAATCCTTTTACTCTCCGTAAACACAGAATGCTGATTGTAATTTGCTACAAGATATAATAAAAGGTCGATTTTGTTTCAGTTTTTCTAGCTCCACAAGTATACTTAAATACTGTAGAGGCATATTCCTCCTGATAATCGCTAGGAGTAGAGAACATGTCAAATTAAAATAATTTTGATGTTAAAAGTTGAGGGTATTGATGAGGAAGAGAATATACTCTGATTTTTAAAAAGAAAAAATGAAAGAAAAAAGGAACGAAAAAAGAGAGAAAGCAAGCAAGTAATCAAGCACAGAGTCATGACAAAGTGAAAATAAATATATTTTGCTGGTTAAAAATTAACAGGTATCATAAAACCAATGACAGTTTTCTTTGATAAAGTATCAACTCAAACCCAATAAAAGTAGTTGAACAGGTCATGCTTCCGCTCCCCCCCCCACCCTTTTAGGTAATGCCATTCTTTCATTGTGATGGTGTTACTTGTAGTTCAAAAAAAATTTATGACTAAATAAGCTAATTAATGTTAACCATTTTGTCATGTGAAGGCTGAGGATTGTAAATAAACATCAAAAAGAGTGATTGTTCTTTAGATGACGTCTGTTTATAATAGGAGGCATGAGTTAAGCAATGCATCTCAAATAAAAGATGTTTTATTGCCATCACTGCACGTTACCTGAGTTACTGATATGACCAGTGTAAAGTTAGATAAGTGGAGAGAAATAGTCCACACTGGGGCCTGCGCAGTGGCTTATGCTTGTAATCCCAGCACTTTGGGAGGTTGAGGTGGGAGGATCACCTGAGGTCAGGAGTTCAAGATCAGCCTGACCAACATGGTGAAACCCCATCTCTACTAAAAATATAAAAATTAGCTGATTGTGGTGGTGGGGGTGTGTAATCCCAGTTATTCTGAAGGCTATGGCAGGAGAATTGCTTGAACCCAGGAGGCGGAGGTTGCGGTAAGTCAAGATTGTGCCACTGCACTCCAGCCTGGGCAACAGAGGGAGACTCCATCTCAAAAAAAAAAAAAAAAAAAGAAGGAGAGAGAGAAAAGAGAGAAATACTATACACTGAGTCTTAGAGGATAATACATTCTGAGCTACCATTTCAAATTTTAAAAAAATTATTAACCTGTTTCCAAAGGTGTTGATCCATGTTTGACTGCAGCCAAAAATGCCAGCATAATACCAAGTATAACCAGGCTTTAAAATAAAACAAAAATCATTATGTACACACACACACTTGTAATGAAGGTATTATACAGAAAATTCTTATAGTCACTTCTAACTTGAGTATTGTATGACATTGCTAAAATTTTAAAGAATAAATTTACTTTTTTTTTAACTGTTAGTCTTGCCAGATAATTGGCAAGATAACATTTTTAATTTGAATATGTTATTAAACTGAACATTTTCAGAAACTTTTGTTAAGGAGAGAAGATGAGTATAAATGCTTATGGCATGCAAGAGTGATTCTAAGGTTAATAGGCAAATGAAGTTTGCTGTAGGAAAGGAGAATATTTTAGAAACTATATATTTTTTAAATAACTAGAAGCCAGCCGCTGTATTTAAAGCTATGTATTCCTTTCATTGGTGATGGTCACATTATTTACATTTTTCCCTTAATTCAGTTGCAAACTTACAAATTCCTATTATTCCTTTTTTCAGTATACTTTATGTACTAACTTAGTCATTTAAAAACTTTTTTTCTGGTAGCACGATAGTGATTTCTTTGTTACCAGTTACTGGAATATATCATACAAATTGATTTTTCAGGCAGTTGACAGAGCAGCAAATTATAAATATTTTAACCATTTGAGGAGTATTCTTTCTAAAATCTAGAACGTAGTTCCTACTGCAAAGGATATACTGAGAAAATTTAAATGTTATTATGTGGGCCAAAAAGATTATGAAGTGGCAATGGTCTATTTTGTTATAATACGACTCTTGGAGTTTTACTTAACTTTCAGTTTTGTGTCATATCTACATATATAGGTGGATATTCCATTGAGGGCAGGGATCAGTAATCTCTGAGTTCATCATGGGGCTCTCCACATAGTAAGTGGGTGGTAACTGTTTGTGAGTTATATGTTATGGGCTAAATTGTATCTCCCAAAATTCGTGTTTTGAAATCTTAACCCCCAGTACCACAAAATGTGACTGTCTTTGGAAATAGGGTCTTTAATGAGATAAAGTTAAAAAGTGGTCATTAGGGTGGGCTCTAATCCAGTATGACTGGTGCCCTCATAAAAGAGGATATTTGGACACAGATACGTACAGAAGGAAGATGATCTGAGGACTCAGGGAAAAGGTGGTTATTGCTCTTTGATCTCCATCTTCTAGCCTCCAGAACCAGGAGAACAAAATTTCTGTGGTTTAAATCAATGACCTAATCTGTGGTACTTTGTTATGACAACCCTACAAAGTACTGACAAATGATAATCCCATGTTGCTCTATGGGAGAACAAAGTTTGCCAACAGAATGTTACGCATTTATTATTCTTACGTCTTTTCTTTTTTTGTCTTGTATCTCTTGGTAGGTCTCAAAATGTCAACTATGACCTGTCACTTAAAAGTGCTTGAATACTAGAATATTCACTTCATGCAAATAATTAAAACTCTCAAAGCCTTTGTGGTTATTTTTATTTCTGCATTTTAAGTTGTCTTTTGAGCTTTTTCCTATGGAAAGATTCTGAGTAACTGGAGATATAGCAGCGGAGTTCTATTTGAACCTCTTTTCTGTACTAACCTTATGACTTTTGTCTCTTTATTTCACTGTCAAAGGAGACTGGTGATAATACTTTATCAAGGAGCTGTGGGATTCAAATGAAATACCGCATGTGAAAAATTACTTTGCAAGCTTAGCAGTGTAACGCAAACAAACACTCATCATTATAACTAGAAGTCTGGCCTGCTGACAAATATCTGTTGACAAGTAAGAATTTGTTGTACCACTTAGTTTATCGTTAACCAGTAATAAATTATTTTATTGGCCCCAACATAGGGCTACACTGATAGTTGTAGCCCGATGTTGAATCGGGACATACATCAAATGTATGTGGTCATTTCTTTGAAGATAGAGCATGACAAGGGGAAGTTCTAAATTCATATTGTGAAAGGATTGGCTGTAGTTTCTTTGGAATTTTTTTAAAGGCTAAAGAGATAAAATTTTGTCTTTTCTCTTTTAATAATTTTGAATTATACTTTTCCCCTTATTTAAACTTATGTTTTATTTGTTTTTGAATATTTAGTGTGACATACCTTTTAAAAAATATTTTAGGAGACTGAGTGTTGCTCTCTGCCCAGACTGGAGTGCAGTGGCATCATCACAGGTCACTGAATCTTTGAAATCCTGGGCTCAAGAGATCCTCCCACTTAAGCTGCCTGAGTAGTTGGGATCACAGGCCTGCACCACCACCATGCCTGTCTGATTTTCGTTTTTTTTTTTTTTTTTAAGAGACTGGCTTCGACTGTCTTGCCCAAACTGGTCTCAAATTCCTGGGCTCAAGAAGTGCTCCTTCCTCAGTGCCTCCAAGTGCTGGGATTACAGTTTTGAGCCACTACACTTGACCTGATACATAATTTTTCAATCCTCTTAAATATTTTTAAGTTTTTTATTTTTAAATTGTGGATAAAATTATATATATTTATCATGTACAGCATGATGTTTTGAAGTATATATACGTTGTGGAATAATCAAGTGATATTCTACAGTGGTTCATATGACCACAAATTTATAAAAGTTCAAATGGAATTTTTATTAACAGTGATTAGTTTAGATTTTATTTAGTTGACATACAAGTATTTAGATATGACTCAAATGTGAGTATATTGCATTATGTGTCTATTTTCTCTTTTACCAGTTATACTTTATGAAGCAATTTAAAAATAAATAAATTAGCCTCAAACTATATAACCAGTGATAGCCACCTTTTAATGCAATTATTTTCAAATGTGCTAGTGTGTGTGAAACCCAACAGCTATTGGTTACACACTAGCAGCAGCCTCACAGTAATTAATGTCAGATGTGTCTAGCCACTTCATTATTAATTGTCTATTTGTAAAATTCAGTATAGTGCTTTGAAAAGAGGTACAGTCTTTATTTTTAGAATAGTTTCTGTTCCAATAACCTTTCAACATATTCCTGTCTCTTCTTTTTCATGTTAGTTTCATGTACATGTCACACACAATGTTAGATCCTCACACCTCTGGGTATATCTTTTTCATGTTAGTTTCATGTACATGTCACACATAATATTATATCCTCACACCTTTTAATGAACATAGACTAGGTACTTTAAAAATGACATTAGTTCATTCAGAAACAAAAGGCCTCTTAGTGAAAGTTAAAGAAGCAAATTTAAACAAAAGTCTCCTTCAAGTTAGATTTACTTTAGTAATATTCAGAGTTTTTTTAAAATTATACTTTAAGTTCTGGGGTACATGTGCAGAATGTGCAGGTTTGTTACATAGGTATACACGTGCCATGGTGGTTTGCTGCACCCATCAACCTGTCACCTATATTAGGTATTTCTCCTAATGCTATCCCTCCCCTATCCCCCCACCCTCCGACGGTCCTGGTGCCTGATAGTCCCCACCCCTGTGTCCATGTGTTCTCATTGTTTGACTCCCACTTATGAGTGAGAACATGCAGTGTTTGGGTTTCTGTTCTGGTGTTAGTTTTCTGAGAATGATGGTTTCCAGCTTCATCCATGTCCCTCCAAAGGACATGAACTCATCCTTTT
>CAUYLG010075436.1:0-75842 GCA_963573385.1 Cacajao melanocephalus | reverse complement strand
CCCCTCTCTGTATTCCCCAGGCCTCTTCAGTGATTTTTCTGGCACTTAAGAAGCTGGACTTAAGTGATGTCAGGATTCCAGGAGTTAATGTTCCAAGAGACAGGAAGTAGAAGTTGCTCATCTCTTTTTTTTTTTTTTTTTTGAGATGGAATCTTACTCTGTTGCCCAGGCTGGAGTGCAGTGGTGCAATCTCAGCTCACTGCAATCTCCACCTTCTGGGTTCAAGCAATTCTCCTGCCTCAGCCACTAGGGTAGCTGGGACTACAGGCATGTGCCACTACACTTGGCTAATTTTTGTATTTTTTAGTAGAGACACGGTTTCACCCTAGTAGCCAGGCTGGTCTCAAACTCCAGACCTTGTGATCCTCCTGCCTCAGCCTTCCAAAGTGCTAGGATTACAGGTGTGAGCTAATGCACCCAGCCTATGTGTCTCTTTTTATGCCAGAATTACACTGTTTTGATTACCACAGTGTTTTTATATTTATATTTTTTCAAGTTAAAGGAACAATGGCCATCAGTTGAGGCACAAATCATCTTGCTATTTCTTCATAGGGAAGGAACTGCAGTTTGAGTAAATAGCAGCCTCATTACACAGCTATACTCTGATCTCCTGTTGAGGCACCTCATTGGCTGAAGCCAGTTGGAAGCCCCGCAACATAAAAATCCTGTTGATATATTTCATACAGGTCAATTATGCAGAGCAGGGTTGAAAGTGGTGAACAATAGATCGATAGGGGCAAACAAACATATTAGCATATCAGCAACCTATGCAACCCTTCCAGAATTTACACACACATGCACAGACATGCAAATACATACACACATTATCTTCTTCATTAAACTATTACTCATACATGACAAACACTGTTCTGAACGTGTACATTAACACAATGAAGTACTCAAGAACACATGGATTAAAGTGGGTCATGGGAACATTTAAGAAGAAAGATTATGAAGTAGAATTTTTAAGAAATGGAAAATAAACAATGTGAAATTTCAGCTTCATCACCTCAATGAAACATGATTACTTTCTGCAAAAGACTATGTGACTTGGGTTTCTCTAAAACATTCTTGATTTCATTCTCCTTTTTCCTTTCTCTGCTAGAATGCCTGAAAAGCTCAAATCACTCATTTATCCAGACTCTCTTGCAGCTAGGTATGGTCATGTGACATGAGTTTAGCCAGTGACATAGAAGTAGCAGAAATTTGGTAAGGATTTGGATAAATTTTTAAATAGAACAGACAACTCTCACATCTATTCTTTAACATTTTTTCTTTTCTCCTCTTTTTGCCTGGCCAGCTGATGCAGTGTTTAGAGAGACAGCAAACATATTGCATGCATTAGGATGAAAGCCTCCCACTGAAGGTAGTGGAGCAGAAAGAACGGAGGAGGCTGGGTTCTGAATTACATCCTTGAGCAATTTCACCACAGCTAAGCTGCAACCTTTTATTTTGAGGAAATAAAAGCCCTTATCTATTTAAGCTGGTGGTAGATCTACATTCTGTCACCTGAAGTGAAAAACTTAAAAACCTTTCTGGTTGATATGCTTGCTGTTTGTCTTACTTTTAACAAGAACTGTCTATCAAAAAGGTAGGCTATTGGCAGGTAGCCAGGAGACACTGAGATTCCTCCTAGGTTTTTTATTCTTTTGAGTCTGTTGGTGTTCATTTTAGCCATCTGTATTTTAATACTATAGGAAGTGTGAGGGAATATGGTTTATTTACTCTGGATTCACTCACAGAAATAAAGTTTGGTCTAGAACCCAGATGTCTCTGCTTCTTACAGCAACTTTAACTACAGTAGTGATTATTAAGATAGATACTTGAGTTATCCCCCAAAGGCTAAAGAGCTAGTTCTGCAAAGAGAATGTATCAAGTATGATTCTATATCATTTAAGGAAGTAGGGTTTCATATATGAAATTTTTATAAATCTTTCCTTTAAGATAAGTTGTCACATGCCTTTTGGCCATCTTGTTTATGCCCTCATGATTTCTCTCAGTAAAATTAAAGGTGCAGTTCAGTTATTTAAGACATCCGATAGATTCATTGGATAGCAATTCTAGATCTTTCTAATTCAGTTCCTCTTGTCCAGAGTCATCTGACCTCTGGTTAAAGATAGTTCCTGAAATAAGTGGAATTCATTTTATAGTTATTTTTTAAAGTATTATTTTAAAATAATATTAAAATGTGCTTTAGAGTTGCTCAATTCTCAACGCTAGAAATTCTGTTATTCTTTCACTTCTGCTTGCATTATTGTTTCTGTCAGTCGTCATATCTATAACTCTTTATCTATCCTTTAAAATAAAGTGACGTAGAATAAAAACAGTACATACAGAGGCAAAGCACTCAATTTCTAGCTATACTTCTCCAAGAATCACCTTGGTCATAGCGTGTCTGGCCTTGAAAGGAGATTTCAGAATCCTACCTAGGTGAAGCATAGTACCAGCAGTTTGGTTGGCGAGGGAAGACTGAAGATTTATTGGCACAATACTTTACATTTACGATGAAGGTTTAGGGAAGGGCTAAGCCCTCCCTATCCCTACTTTGCCCACCACTGACCCTCCTCATCTCCATATCCTCATCTGTAAAATACAGAAGCTGACTTAAGTGTAAGCATTTTAAAATTAGAATTCTTGGCTATTATTCTATTCCCTAACTTCTATCAGTTTCACCACTTGCATGCTTTTGATGGCAACATTTATTTTCCTGTTGTTGAGTCACCACCCAACTTCTTCTTCCGTATATAGTTTCTACCATTGCATTGCTATGCTAAAGCCATGCATCCCTCAAAACTCATTTTATCTCATGTGATTAGACTACATATATACTTTTAAATTATTTTATAATGTTGATGAGCTCCAGAGAAATCTGTCATATTAATACATTGCACAATGTATGGTTACCTGATTTTCAAGTGTAAAAAGTACTTTTAAAGTTACACATTATTAACTAAATAAAACAACCATTTCTTTAGCTTTTTTATGTACCAAAGACTATTTCCTAGTGGTTTGCACACATTGTATTACTTAATGTTTCCATTACGAATATATCTAGTCAGTAGATCTTACTCCCTTTTCTTTGGGTAAAAAAATCTGAGGTTTAGATGGGTTGACTACCTCATTCAAGGTCACATGGGTAGTCACTAGAATAATTCTGATTAAAGTCCCAATCTCTTTGACTCCAAGTCTATCTCTTTAAACTCAGGGTTCTGATGCCCACTAGACTACACCACTTTTTAGTGCATGCATCAGCTGGTATCCTTATAAATAATGGGAAATTTGGAAACAGATATTCATACAGGGAGAATGCCAGTGAAGACAAAAGTGTGTGTGAATAAGGGTAATGCTTCTACGAGCCAAGGAATGCCAAACATTGCCAGCAAACCACCATAAATGAGGAGAGAGCATGAAGATTCTCTCTCACAGCCCTCAGACAGAACCACCCCTGCCAACACCTCAGTCTTGGATTTCAGCCTGCAGAACTGTGAGACAATAGACTTCTGTTGTTTAAGGCACCCAGTTTGTGGTATTTTTCACAGCTGCCCTAACTAAAATAGAAAGAAAGTGTGTCGCTATAGATGGAACATAGTACCACATGTCCTTAATTGTGGTTTAATGAAAAATTCCTAAAATATCCTTAGCTCTGAACATTTGTCCCCTCTTCCCCAGACAAAGCCTTTTTTTTTTTTAATCATTATCATACTTTTGCATTTTTAAGCTGGTGTTTGGGTTATTTAGCCATCTGGGCACCACAAAGATCAATGAACGGTATTCTGTTCTTTCCAACTTGAATAGATGCTACTGTTGTGGCTTTCTGGGCCTCAAGAAGAAAAAGGATAGGAAAACACACACACACACACACCCACACACACACACACACACACACACCCCTTGCATTCCCACAGTGGCTTTTCCCAAGAAATTTCAAACTGATAAAGAGTTCATAATTTTTTAAGTTCTATAGATATGTATATGTATCTCTATTTCGTAAAGTCTAAGGGTAACTCCTCCTCTGGACGTACTGGAGAACTCACACTTCTGTGGCCATCACTGCCATTAATATCCTCTTTGTTTCCTTGCTACTCCTATCTAGTTACTTGGTAAGATGTCTGGCTGTGGCCGTGGAGATGCAGCCCTATCAGCAGGCCTTCTGTAATGCAGAATTAGGACACTCATTTCTCTTTTAGATAGATGACATATATTATGATTTATTGCTCTTGCTGAAAGAGACACCAAGACTAATAAAAGATAAACTCTTTTTTTTTTTTTTTTGAGAAAAGTCTCACTCTGTCGCTCAAGCTGGAGTGCAGTGGCTCAATCTTGGCTCATTGCAACCTCCGCCTTCCTGGTTCAAGCAATTCTCCTGCCTCAGCCTCCTGAGTAGCTGGGATTACAGGCACCTGCTATCATATCCAGCTAATTTTTGTATTTTTAGTAGAGATGGAGCTTTGCCACGCTGGCCAGGCTGGTCTCCAACTCCTGACCCTAGGTGATCTGCCCATCTTGGCCTCCCAAAGTACAAAGATTATAGGTGTGAGCCACTGCACCTGGCCAACCCTTATTTTGATTAGAAAACAGATGAAAGTATAATAGAAGTATGACTTTTACTGTAAAAGGCTCAGTATGTCATATAAAAACAAAAATTCAAGTGTATAAAGTTATATATTCAAGGAAAATTTAAATGCAAGGCTATTGCAATAGGGGAGAGAGACCAGAACTTAGTCTGAGCTCAACTCTGCTGAAAGGAAGGGCTGGAGACTTTTTAAGACCTGGGATAGAGAGCATCACAGGCCACCAGTGCTTGGTAACTGGCCTTACCCAAAGGAGAAGTACACTTTCTTGTATCTTCATGACAAGAGGTAGTTTAACAACTTGGAATGAGATGCCCTCTGAAGTTAGATTCCTACTCTACCACAGAAACTGAAAGATAGGGGCATTACATTTCAAAAGGATGACTTCCAATTTCTTAAGAAAGACAGTCCAGTGTCAGTTCAGGGTTGTAACACTGACAAGAAGTTTTAGAAAGATTTACATCTCAAAGAAACAGAGAAAGATCTTATGATTACAAGTTTCTAATGTAAATGAATTAAAGAAAGGAAGTCAGGCACCTAATGGCCAGAAGTAGGTCTAAAGTTTAGTCAAGCTAAATATTAAGGCCCTCTGGGTCACCTGATATGCATGTGGGTAGAAGGTTCACAGCACAGATTTAAAATTATAAAGTTGGCAATGCTAGGAGGCGTTGAAGATCACAAATGGAGTCCATATTGTGTACTTGAAATCAAGTCCAGATGTGCTTATTTCAAATGTTCCATCATCTCTCTGGGCCTCAGAATCCTAATGTAGAAAATAAATACTTGAAGTAATTTTCTGAACATCTTAGGGTTATTCATAACCCTTTCTCTTTGCAGTGTAGCCAAATCTTTAGATCTAAATTTGAATGTGAGTTCACAGGGCAAAATTCTAGGTACCCTAGAATCATTTTTTGCTATTTTGTTGTTGTTATTTTTTTATTCTTTTTTTTTTTTTTTTTTCAGATAGAGTCTCGCTGTCTTGCCCAGGCTGGAGTATAGTGGCATGATCTCGGCTGACCACAACCTCCACCTCCAAGGTTCAAGAGATTCTCCTGCCTCAGCCTCCCAAATAGCTAGGATTATAGGCACCCACCACCATTCCCAGCTAATTTTTGTATTTTTAGTATAGACAAGGTTTCATCATGTAGGCCAGGCTGGTCTCGAACTCCTGACCTCAAATGATCTGCCTGCCTCAGTCTCCCAAACTGCTGGGATTATAGGCATGAGCCACCACGCCCAGCCTTGGCTTTGAAGCACCCAGTAGCAATTTGCCCTGATGCAATTAACCACGCAATTGACAGATCTCTTGTGTGGATCAGTGTGTCCCAAATTAAGTTAGTCGCCAAAATCAGTTGAGGATTTAAAAAAAATGCAAATTTCCAGACTCTGCCCCTGGCTATTTTGATTTTCTAAATTTGAAGTGGCTTTAGAGAACTGAAGTTTTTGCAAAACATCCCAAATTACAAATAATCAGACATGTTTGGGAACAAATGGATAAAGTTAACATTGTGGTGACAACACGTCACATGAAATAATTATGAGATCTGATGTAGAAATTCTTCCCCTCTGTTCTAGTTTCTATGGTGATTTTTTACATCTTTACTCTTTATAGAATAAATTGCTTCACTAGTCAGTACACTGGAGAAAAGCAAACACACTTTATAAAATGTTCACTATCCATAATTATTCCTACAGGCTTTCAGTTTCACAATCTAACATTCCCAAAATAGAATGTACCAAATAAACAAGAAAACTGGACCATTAAATGTATTATAAATTCAGTGGTATCTTTTTAAGTGGGAGGAATGAGTGAATGACTTTAATCCACTTCTCCAAGCCACCCAGCCTGAGGCCTTTGGTTTGGTGAATAAACAAAAATGTAGCAGCTTCAGAGAAAAGCAGGGTTTTCAGGGCCTTCCCACAGCCTGAATTCCATTAGCATGAAACTTCCAAACCACATCTGTTTTTCCTTATGAAATTCAAACAATTGTCTAACCTCTTGGCTCTTAAGTCAAATGTTCAAGGGCTCACATGACAACACTTTGTTGTATATAAAAATTTGTTAAATTTAAATTGTTTTTGCAAAAAGAGGAAAAGAGGGGAATAAATAAATAGCTATAACGCATCTGGTTAGGATCTGCATAAGGCCGCATTCTTTCCATCTCTCCAAAATGTTTGTTCTGTCACCCATCATTTCACTGGCGTTCCTTGCAGCCAGCAAAATCATGGAGAAGTTCTGTGTACAGAAATACAGTGTCTGGAGCCTAGTGTGACTTCCTGTTTGGTTGGAGCTGAGCTAGTCCATGGATAGGCAGAAAGCAGCTGTAGGAATCTGTGTTAGATTAGCGCTGTTTAGTAGACACAAGGGCAACCCACAGGGACCTGTGACACATCTCTATTGATGTGACATGACATGATGTACTGATTTGTTTGTCCAAGATTTAATTCTAGATGTTCAGTAGTGTTGCATAAACAGCAGAGGGATAGGAGAGATAAGGAGGGAAAATTCAGGGGAAAAAATCTGTGGCTTATATTTTTGATCAGATATATGATGTGCCAGAATGATTGAATCTCTATCATGCTTTAATTTGAGAGTGAGAGAGAGAATGTGTGTGTGTGTGTATGTGTGTGTGTGTGTGTGTGTGTGTGTGTATAGACACAGCAAAGGTGGAAACAATCTATAAGGTCTTAAATTTCTTAAAGGAATTTTAAGTTCTTAAACCTTAAATTTCTGTACAATCTTTAACCTCTATAAGGTGAAGGAGAGAATTTAAGAATTTAAAGGATGGAAAATTTCAACTGCTGAAAACCGAGAAATCCAACTATTTGAAGCATAATGGTTTTTGATTACATGAAAATAAATATTGATTAGTTTCATTTTATAGATACTTTCTTTATATTTGTCACTATATTAAATTGAATGCTAACAGACAAGGGAAAACGAATAGTCAAGATAGTTTAAAATAATCAATATTAAGCAAAACCTCAGATAGTCATAGCAATGATTTCCTTTCAAAGGTCATAAAACTTTAGAAATTTAAGTTTTATAAGCCTATCTGATCTTAGCTAATATTTATTGAACATTTGGTATATGTCAGGTGACACTCTAGATGCTTTATGTGGGTTAATTTAACTCCCTTTGACTAGGCACAGTGGCTCAGGCCTATAATCCCAGCATTTTGGGAGGCCAAGATGGGTGGATCACTTGAGGACAGGAGTTTGAGAGCAGCCTGGCCAATGTGGTGAAACCCCATCTGTACTAAAACTACAACAATCAGCCAGGTGTGGTGGCAGGCACCTGTAATCCCAGCTACTCTGGAGGCTGAGGCAGAAGTATCCGTTGAACTCAGGAGGCAGAGGTTGCAGTGAGCAGAGATCACACCACACCACTTCAGCCTGGGTGACAGTAAGACTCTGTCTAAATAAATAAATAAATACAAATAAAAAAATAAATAACTCCCCTTGCATTGCATGATTGTGGGATATTAGCCATTTTATCAGTAAGGAAATCAAAGTTCAGTGTCGTCAATACCTTGAAGAAGTCAAAGCCTGGCAAGTGATAGAGCTGGAATTCACTAGCTAAGCTTTTAAACACTCTCTGTCCCCATCCCGAATCAAGAGTCTCAGGTATGTATGCATGAATTATGTAAATTAAAAGCTTTTTAGGTATTTAAACTCAACCAGGCCACCCAGAGGCAAAAAAAAAAAATGTGCTTGTTTTTACTTTGTGCTCATAGCAAACAAATATTGCTTTGACCTATATTGTCTACCCTGTATCTATTAATATCTGTTGGAAGTGGTTGGTGATTTAAAAAACATATTTTTGTACAACAAAAGTTTTCTATGAAAAATTGCCAGGCAATGAATTTGATTACTTAGCAAGTGAAAGAGTGAGATGAGGACAATCTAAATCATTGCATCCTAAATTAAAATGCAAACTGACATTAATGCCTAGCATGCCTCAAGTACAAAAAAAAAAGGAAGGAAAAAATTTATATTAGGTAGACATTTCAGCCAGCTAATTGAGTTGGCTGGCTTTTTTTTTTTTTAAATCCATGGGGTTGCCTTGTTGATTTACTATTTGTGCTGATGTGATATAAACACAGCCTGAATATTAGTATATAATAATAGCAAAAATTCTATGTAGCTCTAAACATGTTGAACCACAGCAATATAAAGATAAATGGGCTCTTACAAGTCACTGAGCCCCTCTCAATATAGGTCCCCCCATCCCTGTAATGATGTATGGCCTAATTTTGTCTCTAAACATGCAAGGAAACTGAAGCTGAGTTGAAAGTGTTTTAAGGTTAGAAACCTATTAGGCCTCAGACTTCCCAATTTTAAACCCACTGTTTTTATTTCAATCATGTTCCCTCACAGTGGCTTCTGTTTTATTCTATTAGCGGATTATACAGTCAACTACCAAATGGCAACTAAATGTGAAAGGGGAAATTATTTCTATATCAAGAGAGATAGCAAGGTGCAATCAAAAGGACAAAGTAAGTGGTGTTAAAGAGTACTTAGATTGAATCCTAGATTCTGATTCTCCATGATTTTAAAACAATCCTCTCCTCCTGCCAAGCAGTGTGCATGTCTCTGCATGAATATAAACACATGAATCACACAACTAAGCTCCCACCCTGCATCCAACCTGCTTGTAGACACCCTATCCCTTTATGCAATCTCACTGCCTCTTTCACAGGCACAGTGGAGATATTTCCAGGATACTTTGAATCTGTATTTTATTCTCAGGGGAAGAAAGAAACCCTGGTCAGAAGGATTCCATGCTAGCAAGAAAAAGACAACAAGCGGACCCATGACAGGAAATACTAGGGTTGACTGGGTGCACAGTCTGCATGGGTCGTGTCCCTGAAACTGTACAAATAGTGAGAAAAGGCTCCAGTACATAAGAGCTCAGAATCTCTCAAAACTTCAGAATCCCTTTCTCCGGCCCTACAAATTCCATCTGCTGACGCTGTTAGTAATTTGCTAAAACTTTATTATTAAAGATAGTAAGCAATAAAAAGTGATGTAGTGAAGAAATGTAATCCCTCGTACCCAACTCTCTATCATTATTAGATTCTCCTTCAAGTTGATGGCTTTGATCATTGGTGATGCAGAACTACTGATGTGGGCGTGAAGGCTTAAATTGAGCTTGGTGTCATGTAGTTATTCCTTGTAGTCAAAGATGCTGCTGATGCTGGCATTGTTTCCTGCACTTTGCCTCTTAGCATTAGCTGTATTTACATATGGCCTGATTTTTAGCAGAACTTGGAAGCAATTTCCAGCATTGTTTGCATTAGCTTGTTACACTAGGAATTAATGACAACTTGAGTGACGGTCAGTTCCTAGAGAAAGGCATTTTGTGGCAACCACAGTTTCTAAAGCTACATTTTCCCTAGGGTCTATGTTGCAGTTTAGGTGTCATTAAGGGCATCCTTTATATGCACAGGGAAGTTCATTAGCAATACTGGGGCTTTGCCGTATTATTGAGTGCCTTCCTGTTCCCCCAGTACTCAGCCTCTTTGGGAACAAAGTCTAACACAAAGCTGGTGAGGCTAGTCATTCCACTGTCTCCAGCTACTGTGGAAGCAAAATACTGTCTGTACCAATATGTAACTTCTATCCAGCTTATATTCATTATTTTCATTTTCTCTCCAATTGTTCTTTGCATACTGTTTCAGGAGTATTTTTTTTTTTGGCACAGAATACTATAGACAATTTAGTGATTTTTCTTGTTCTGGCAATTATTTAAAGTTCACGGTTATAAATTCCTCACCAAGGGGCTCCTTGAGAATACCTGATACGGGTGTTCCCCACTTCCTCACTCATTCAAAAACTGACATAACTGGGAGCAAACCAGAGTGGGCAGAGGAAGTCTGGGCGTAGAAACCAGCCAGAACTGCCCAACGTCTGCACTGCTGCACTGTGGCCCTGCAGACTTGTTTTTATCCACCTGACCTTTAATTTCTCTGCCTACTAAACCTATGTATCTAACACCAACTTCATAGAATAGTTGTGAGGATACAATTGAAAGACATACATGGAATTGCCTAGTGCCAAGAGACCACTTGAGAATTGATGCTAAATAAATAGTGATAATGTTTAATCATGCTTTCATAAGTTACAGCCTACATTTGCATACATTGTATTGATCCTCTACACTCTTTGAAGTGAGTAGATATTATCGTGATTTTAACATTAGAGTGGGAAAATCAAGCTTAAAATGGGTAAAAAGGTTTTGTGTAAGTTCATAAGCACTCAAAACCAAGTCTTCTGACTGGGTCACCAGTCTCCACTGCAGTTTTGGCTTTTCCTTGCTCAGTAGCTGGTAGTATATGTTGCAACCTTTGCTCCACCAAGCATATTGTCATGCCTTCCTGAGGTTTTCATTTAGGAACTTAATTATACTGAAACACACAGAGCTGCCCAAATGCTCAGGCTATATATTTAGAATATTTTGCTCAGGGAAACATATGGATTTCACTAGAAGTCACCTTTTACCTTATTCCAGAAGACTTCACAAATCCAGGGAAAATTCTAGAACAACACATAAAAGAAGATCCAAATCTAGTAAATCACAATTCCCAGAGATGGGCTAGCCATCTCTATGTTAAAAATATTTGTAGTGTACTCTGAGATAGTCAAGATTCAAAAATCACCAGAGTAAACTGTCTGCTATTAATGGCATGTTTTAAAAAATCCTATTTCTTGCTAACTTTTTAGATTAAGAATGCATAATGAGCAAATCTGAAGGAGAACGCAGTAATTCATCCCAAATTCTTTCAAACTTCTACTACAGTTATAGGATTATGGGCTTTTATACATTGTACTCAGAATAAAAATTGCCAGCTTATTTTTATATCTTTGGAAGTAAAGAAATAAAATATCACAATGTGTCTTGGTTAAAGACCAAGAGACATTTAGACTTGTAAGACTAACTCACTCATAGCAGGATTCATTCAATCTGTTTTTAATTATTTTTCAGCTTCTTAAAAAGGTTTGTTAAGATACAATTGACTTGAAATAAACTGACATTTAAAGTACACAGTTTGATAAGTTTTGACGTATATAGACACCTGTGAAACCTTAACCATGATCAAAATAATAAATATGTCCATTATTTCTAAGCAAGATAATAAACATATACATCACTCCCCAAATTGCTCTTGTGAACTTTTGTAATATCTCTACCCAAGGATTCTCCAAGGAGGATTCTCAGCCTCTCCTTCTCACTCAACTCACTTACCCATGATACCACAGATTTCTCCTTTGCCTTCTATACTTATAGATGAATTTTGCTATTATTAATATAAAATTTCATATAAATGGAAGCATATAGCATGTACTCATTTTTTATCTGACTTCATTTACTCAGCATAATCGTGCTATAATGTATATCAATAGTTCATTTCTTTTATTGCTTAGTAGTATTCCATATAAAGCTATACCACAATTTGATTATCCATTTATCTTCTGATGGATGTTTAGGTTGTTTTCAGGCTGAAACTATTACAGAGAAGGTTGCTATGAATACTTATATGCAAGTCTTGTAATGAACTTATGCTTTTGTTATTCTGGGTAAATAGTAAAGCAAACTCACCTGTGTACTCTACACTGTGTGAATCATGAAGTTTTCCAGCCTGGCTTGTGAGGACAAGCACTTTTTCTGTGAGTTATGGGCACTGTTGCCTCTAGCTCTTCTGAGTAGTTCTTTTGGGTACCTCAAGTTTCTTTTTCTCAGATGCATGCACTGATTACGATGGCACTGAAGAATCATGAGGGCCCCCTGCAGACCTCCGGAAATTTATCTCATTTCTGCAGCCCCTTCATTGCAGAGTACCACCTCACAAACTCCATCTGCCTTATCTCCTTAGACACCCAATTCTATCTCTTCAATTCAGGGTGTCCACCAGGTTCTGTCTGGACTTTCCTTCTCTGCTTATGGCCTGGGAGCTGTCTTCAGGCAGTGAGCTGGCGCAAATGCAAGGCTCACCTTGCTCATTTTCCATCTCTAAGGGATTCTTATCCTTCCTTGCCAGTGATGTTCAGTGTCCTGAAAAATACTGTTTCATTCTTTTGTCTGTATCTTGGTTATTTCAGGTGGTTGGTAAATCTGGTCTCTGTTACTCCAGATTGAAAGCAGACATCTCTAGTCTATTATTAGATTTTTGAATCAAACTTTGGGATATACAGGAATATTTTGCAGGTGACTTCTGTTTTCTTTTACACCATGGGAACAGGAAGAGAAATGGCAGGGATAAAATTGTAAATCTGAGTAGAGAGCCCTGGGATTGCCCTTTCCAGTATTATAAGGCTGCGGTTATTTTGCTTTGTGTTGTATGTTTCAGATGGACAGTAGAATCTTGATATGATAAAACAGAATGTAGCTACAGACTGTTTGGAAACAGGCAACACTAATGAGGACCTGGGAGAGACTGAAGACTTAGAAAGGTTGCTAACTTCTACTGTCCCACCATAGTGGCTCTGGGGGTTCTAACAGGGGTTCTCCCTGACTCATCAGCAAACAAATGATGAAATGCTATTCAAAGTCATAACTATGTTCTTCTCTGCAGCCTGAACACTTGGTGCTATTCTCCACAGTGCAAAAAAATATATATATGAATTTACAAATCAATAATTATATAAACCATGAAATAAAGCAGTGATTTTGTTTGTTCTGTGAACAAAGTATAAAAACATATTTTTATTAAAATATAAAACAAATTATAAAAAAGAAAACATGAACAAACAATTAACAAATAGTTAATATTTTAGTTGCATAACCTCCCCCATAAATCTGTTTATTTGAGTCAACATTGAAGAGCTTAGAAACACTTTGTGCTTGCTTTGCCCTTTTAATATTTGAATTTTTGTCTAGTTGGTTTGTAGTTATGATGTATTTTTCTAGGCACCTATAATTACTTGGAAACAAAACTAGAAACTTCCAATGGAAAAAATAATACTAGGAAATTAGAATCTATGAAAAAGTAGCATGCATTTGAAACCAATGCTTTTGGAGTGAAAATGGATTCTGTGATAGAACTCTTGCAGATAAATGATCCTTTCACACAAAACACATTGAAGTAAATGGAAAAACCTGACATTCAAAGTTGACAATATTTGTTTGCTAGGAAATAGTGCTCACTGTTAAAGGAATATGATGAATCTATTTCATTTGTTAAAAAAAAAACTTTTTTTTAGTTGTTTGAAACCAGAAATATAAAAAGAAATGTTTGCATTTATGAGTTCACAGATTGATCTGAACAATTCTGTAAGCGGAAAAATAAAACCATACAGATAATAACATCCAAAATGATGCTGACAGTATGAATGTATTGTTTCCATTAACTCAACTGAATGTGATACATAACCACTGAAATAATAGTGGTCTGGCTGTCAATTTGGGTAAAATGCCTTCGTAAAGCATCAAAGACTGTCTTAATCAAAGAGAGTATCGTCATTTTCATTATATTGGAGAAATGACTGATGCTAACCTAAACAGAGTTATATAAATGCATCTACAGCAAATCAGGGTTAATTTTCACGTAACTGAGTGATCAGAAATATGATAATGTTGATAATGGGTAGATGTTTAATGGTTTCTCTAAAGTTTAGAAAGGCAGAGCAAAGACCTTTTTACAGATAATGTCATAATTATCATTTAAAGGTAATTTAAATGTGTTTCTGTCAACAAAAGATTGAGGAGTTCCAAAATTGTGTGAATGTTGGTAATTCTTTATACAACAATATTCAGGCATCTGCAAAATAACTGACAGTATTTCAATGCATTTATAAGCAATACATTCAGAAGGTTATGTGGTTCATAAAAGATAGGATGAATTGCATGTTAGCACACTCTGTGAGCCCTAAGAAACTGCAGATAATATTGAAATATTGGAAGTGGTATCAAATGAATATCTCAGATATAGAGGTGACTGGTAAATGCAATGATTTGCTGAATTTAGTTTTCAAATTGAAAATTATTATTTCTCTAAAAAATTTTAGCACAAGTTCAGTACAAGTATTAGAAAACTTCTTTCTGAGGAACTTCAAAGTAAAACCATACATTTTTCTTTAAAATGGAAATTCTGTACTGTTTAACATCTTTAAAAAATGGGAATTGTTTCAAAACTTGACAGGTAGAAGAGGAAGTATACTTCCTTGAATTCCTTTTCTAAATCTAAAGAGTTTGAGATTTTTTTTATTGCATTTTAGGTTTTGGAGTACATGTGAAGAACATGCAAGATTGTTGCATAGGTACACACGTGGCAATGTGGTTTGCTGCCTTCCTCCCCATCACCTATATCTGGCATTTCTCCCCATGTTATCCCTCCCCAACTCCCCACCCCCCGCTGTCCCTCCCCTAGTTCCCCCTCACAGACCCCATTGTGTGATGCTCCCCTCCCTGTGTCCATGTGTTTTCATTGTTCAACACCCGCCTATGAGTGAGAACATGAAGTGTTTGATTTTCTGTTCTTTGTCAGTTTGCTGAGAATGATGGTTTCCAGGTTCACCATATTTAATAAAGAAATTGTGATATATACATGTGTGGAATATTATTGAGCACTAAAAGAGAAGGAAATCCTGCCATTTGCAACATGGAGAAACCTAGAGAACATTGTGCTAAGTGTAATTGCCAGACACTAAAGGATCCCACTTATACGAGGGATCTAAAATGGTCAAACTCATATAAGCAGAGAGCAGATGGGTGATTACCAGGCGCTGGAAGAGCAGGAAAGAAGGAGGTGTTGGTCAAAGGGTACAACGTTTTAGTTGTGCAAAATGAGTAAATCTTAAAGATCTACTGTAGAACACAGTAAGTGTGGTTAACAACACTGTATTATATACTTAAAATTTTGGGCTGAGGGTGGTGGCTCATGCCTGTAATCCTAGCACCTTGCAGAGGCCTAGGCAGGCAGATTGTCTGAGCTCAGGAGTTCGAGACCAGCCTGGACAATATGGCAAAACCCCATCTCTACTAAAAATAAAAAATAAAAAAGTAGCTGGGCACGGTGACACACACCTATAATCCTCGCTACTTGGGAGGCTAACGCAGGAGAATCACTTGAGCCCGGGAGGCAGAGGTTGCAGTGAGCCGAGATTGTGTCCCTGCACTCCAGCCTGAATGACAAGAGTGAGACTCTGTCTCAAAAGGAAAAAAAAAAAAAAGCTAAGAGGGTAGATCTTACGTTAAATGTTATTATCAACAGTGCAGGATGAAATTTTGGGGGATGATAGGTTTATAACATAGATTGTTAGGATGGTATCATGGGCATACACTTAACTCCAAACTTCAAGTTGTATACAGAATATATGTAAAGCTTTTCATACCAATCATACCTCAATAAGCTGTTTTTCTTTAAAAAAATTTAAAAGGAAAAATATTCCTTAAAAATTTCACAGTTTTTTCTACTTCATCAAAACATTATACAACTCATATTTAGGTTTCAGGACTCTTTAAATGGAATGAAAATGTAGTTTAAGCAATGATCAAATCTGTATAAATGTTTTAAAGACAATACAAATAAGATTACACATCTCAGATTTATTTATTAATTTTTTGAGACAGAGTCTTGCTCTGTTGCCCAGGCTGGAGTGCAGTGGCATGATCTTGGCTCACTGCAACCTCCTCCTCCTGGGTTCAAGTGATTATCCTGCCTCAGCCTCCTGAGTAGCAGGGATTACAGGCACCCGCCACCATAGTTGGCTAATTTTTCTATTTTTAGTAGAGACAAGGTTTCACCATGTTGGCAAGGCTGGTCTTGAACTCCTTACCTCAAGTGATTAACCTTGGCCTCCTAAAGTGCTAGGATTACAGACGGAGCCACCATGCCCGGCCACATCTTTGATTCCTGAAAGAACTATGCAATGTTTGGTTTCATCCCAGAACATGATCGATAATACTTTCTGCTTCTTAGAGTTATCACATACTGTGTTGTTTTCACCAGTCTCTACATCAGCACGAAATGCTCATTTTCTACCTTCTCTCACTAAAAAAATGCTTCCTACTACCAAGGAAGAAGAGAGATTCAATGTTCTGAAATTGAGGGTTGTTGAATAGATATTGGTAAACAATTTATGTAGCTTAAAATGCTTTTCGTTCCTGGAGGAGAGGTTTGCAACTTCTGTTTGAACTGGGATAATATGGTAGTTTTCAAAACTCAACCATAAAAACTGTACATTGTGGTGACTTGATATATTATCCTATATAATTGTCCAACTTTTAAATAAATTTAAAAGCTTCTGTGTTACTTCTGGAATTGTGTTATGCTCACTTTTTGGGGAGACTACTGGAATTAGCAGGTTGTTTATTTTACTGTCAAAATTATCAATTTGAAAAAGGTTAACATGAAATTGTTCACAATGCTACTTATTAGCAATCACAAATATTTCATCATTTTTCTATATAACCTATAATCTCAGTCATAATTTTAATTTCTTTTTGAATTTATAACTGACAATTATACATATATATATATTACCATATGACATTTCAACCCATTTTTATATAGTATGGTGATCGCATCAGGGTAATTACCATATATATCACCATACATATGTATAATTGCTTTGTGATGGCTACAATCAAAATCTTCTATCTTAGCTGTCTTGAAATATACATCACATGATTTGCTGTGGTCATCCTACTGTGTAATTGAACACCAGAACATATTCTTCCTGTCTAAATATAACTCTGCGCCTGGTGTCCAGTCTCTCTGTCCTCCTCACTTTCTTTCACAACCTCTAGTGACCACTCTTCTGCTCTGTATTTCTATGAAATCAACTTTTTAAGATTACACACATGAGTGAGATCATGCAGTGTTTGTCTTTCTGTCCCTGGCTTATTTCACTTAACATACTATCCTCCAGGCTCGTCCATGTTGCAGCAAATAAAATGATCTCATTCTGTTTTACAGCTGAATAGTATTCCAGTGTGGTATATATATCACCTTTTCTGTATCCATTCATCCGTAGATGGACATTTAGGTTGATGCCATATCTTGGCTATTGTGAGTAGTGCTGCAATGAACATGGGTGTGCAGATGTCTCTTCAGCAAACTGACTGCAATAATGCCCAGCTTTTGTTCCAGTAACTAGAATTTTGACAGCACCAGGAATTTTCAAGCTCCTTATACCGTCTGCCCTAATGAATACTGCCTTATTTTCTGTTAGACTTTTAGGTATCATACATCTGATTTATGTAAGAAAGGTATGCATGAGGGTAATCTTTTCTATTTATAATAATAGATATCTCTACATATGAAATGGTAAATCATAGGCCGAGAAAAAAGGTATTTATAAACTTAACAATTAGACATTTTGCTCTCAATGTGGAAACAGAATTGTTTTTAAATTGATCTTCTTTAATTACTTCTTATTTTTTAACCAGGTACTAAGATTCAAAATCTATTTACCATACCTACATTTTCCCAATATGCAGATTGAATTCACAAGATTCCTTAGAGTTCTCATGCATAAAAATTATCAAAAATGGTCCTAAGTCTTGTTCTTTCTTACATTCCCATTATAAGGTTCACTTCAAACAAATTTCACTTTCTATTTTTATTTAAAAGGATATGTGACTTTTTTGTCATACACAAGGAAAAACTGTTTCAAAAAACTGTTTCACAATAATAATCTAGTTCTTTTTGATCCTATTGGGTTGAAATTTCTAATGCTGCTATTAAGCTCTAGATATTTTATGTGCCTTTATTTTCCATTTTTTGGGTTGAGAAGGAAGTTGGGAGACACTCATATTCTCTTCTACTTTCAAGTCTCCAGTCTCATAAAATATTACGTCACTGATATGCTAAACTGTGGATTTAGCCAAGCAAATAGCCACTTCTGTTGTAATTTGCCTTGGAAGTTATCAATATTGTAAAAGAGTTTTTTGTTAGCTTGATAAAGGAATCTTCACATTTCTCTCTAATCTGCTCATATGGTTTCACTGTACAACACAAAGAGGTACAAAATAAGGTAAAGGACTTTTCTTAATATATAGAATATAAGAAAGGAAAGTGCAGATATGACTTTTTCCTGCTCCTGTTGGTACCCACAATCCCCTTCTCCCAAACTTGGTCCCAAAGCATGCTCCTTTTCCATGAATGGCATCTCCTTTCTTAAGGTGGAAGTTGTCAATAACGGCCTTTGTATTAAGTGTTCCTTTTGTGTCGTGACTTGGCGAGGCCTCATCCTCTAATTTGATTCTTGTTCTGGAGTGAGGATTGGCAAACAACGACTTGCAGGCCATATGTAGGCTGCGCCCTATCTTTGTAAATAGAGTTTTATGAGAACACGGGCATGGCTTTTGTATATGGCTGCTTTCTCACTACAACAGCAGAATTAAAGAGTTGCTGTATGGCCCTTAACATAAGTTTGCCACCCCTTGTTCTAGGGTAAGAAAGAGGACTGGAAAGGTATTGGAAGAATAGAATTGGTTTCCAGGGCTACAGCCTCATCTGGAACAAAATCCACAGAACTCCAGTGGCCCACATCCAGGCAGGCAGGCCTTGCTTCCCATTGGCTTTTCTACCCTGAGATTTCTATACTGCTGGTAGATGTTTATTTCCTCTGAACACCTAGTCCACAGAGAAGTTTAATTTTTATTGTCTTTAGGACTTTATCTCAGCAGAGAGTAAGAATTTCACTAAAAACTTGAAGTTAAAACAATTTGAACTTTTGCTGAAAGTGCTTTTTAACTTAAATACAAGCCTAGGCACAGGCAGTCTGAGTGTCTGAACCTAAACACACCAGCATGATTCTTATTTCTCCTTTCACAATATGACAAGATCCTAACAATATACTTTTAAAATTCACCGTACCTAAGCTAATACTTACTCCCCGTCTCTAACCTTCCAAGGGACTGAATCTCAAAAAAAATGTTAAGAAGTTTCTCAGAAACCTACTGAATACACCAGCAGTATTAAAGCGAATAGAATGCTAGGAAGAAAGTCAAGACTTTTTAGTGGCAGAGAAATTAAGTCACATTTGAATTGTATGCATTTTGCTCTACAGCCTGTAATTTGAGACTCGTTTTATGCATCAATCTGGCATGTCATAAAGTTTAGAAACAAAAATATCCATTAAGCTAAGGGTGTTAAACATTAATTCATGAAATAGTCTGGAAATCTCCCGGTATTTTCAGTTCACAAGCCAAGCAGTACATAAACCTGTTTCATTCCTCCAGAGCTAATCAGTAAGACCCAAATTGGTAATCCAAATCATTAACTTAGTTTGCCAGATATTGGAAGTTTGTTCCGTTTTATTGTTCTCTCTCGTGCGCGCTCTGTGTGTGTGCATGTGTGTGTGTGTTCATGTATACACATACATACATAATATATATAATTTTTCCTGTTAAAACATAAACTCTAAACATAGATAGATTTGGAGTATTCCGGAAAGATGGTGATGGTATAGCTTTTAAATCTCCCTAAATTGAACCAAAAACCAGACAGCAATTAGAATAGAAATCCCAAAATTTAGAGTCAACATATACAACAAAGTTAAACAAAAATGTCTCATCACTAATCTGCAAACTTGACAAGATGGAGACAAATCGATGACAGCAATAAAAGCCACAAGGAATCAGCAACTGAGCAAGAAGAGTCAGAGAGAAGATAACATGATTACGATCACGCTGAAAATCAAAGAACCACCACTCTCCTGCCACTGGCATAAACAACTACTCATTGAAAACCACATGGCCAATCAGAGAAAACTAACTGAAACTGAGACAGAGGTAGACAGGCATCAATTCATGACTGTGTTCGGGAGCTCAAAAGGTCAGATGGCACTGGAGTTATCTTGCCCCTTTAAATGCTGGAAACAAACTAAAGCTCCATTTTAGGATAGTCTCCCTGAAAAAAACTGCTAGCAATATAATCTATACTCTGGAGAAATTGTGAAAGGTAGAATGGAAAAATAGTAGGGAACAATAAGAAGTTTCACCTAAACTTGGGAAAGAAGAAGCTGTCCTACTTCAACTATTATCGTCATAATTTTAATTATCTTCAATATGAATCAGAAGAAGGATCTCGGGAACTGTGAAGATAGGAAAGCAACTCTAGTTTACCTTTCCTCCTAAAATAAAAACAAAATACTCATCTAAATGAACAAAGACAGATATTGTTGTTGAATCTTATAAGTTACATTAGGAAAAAAGAAACTAGGCTGGGCACAGTGGCTCACACCTGTAATCACAGCACTTTGGGAGTCCGAGGTGGGTAGATGATGAGGTCAAGAGATCAAGACCATCCTGGCCAACATGGTGAAACCCCATCTCTACTAAAATACAAAAATTAGCTGGGTGTGGTGGTGGGTGCCTGTAGTCCCAGCTACTTGGGAGGCTGAGGCAGGAGAATTGCTTGAACCTGTGAGGCAGAGGTTGCAGTGAGCTGAGATCATGCCACTGCACTCCAGCCTGGTGCCTGGTGACAGAGCAAGACTGTCTCAAAAAAAAAAAAGGAAAAAAACTAAGAAACAAAATAACCATTAAATAGACAGTGAAGGTACCTAAAAAGAACACCGTTGAAAAGAGTAATATTTCACAAAGCATTATTAAAATATAATCAATGAAAAAGCAGCATAAACTAGAAACATTACTCAGAAATGAGGTGAATGAAGAAAAGGAAGATTTGTAAAGTGGTGATTCCCTAGAAACACAGCCCAAGACATAAATTTGGGTATATGTGGTATTTTGAGAATATGTTCTTTAGTAAAATGCAAAATCTATGAAGCAATGAGGAAAGCAGGGTGGGGAAAAAAGGCAATGAGTAAGGATTCAGGCTTGATATCATCCAAGGTCTGGAGAAGGAAGAGTCCCTTGGAGGATTTCCACACTGCAGAGTTATCTCTATGTTGAGGCAAGAGGTCTAGTCTTTTAATACACAGTACATAAGAAAATCTTTTGTACAAAATCTATAGTACATACATAGTCCTTTGTACCCCATATCAGTGAGTCATGAGCTATTGGCCATATTCAAAAGAGGATGCTGCCTCCCAGCAACATGGCCCCCATCAGCTAAAAGCAATCCTCTAGAGAAAAAGAGCGGTTGTTTTTTGGTAGCCAATACTTACAGCATCTGGGAGATGAATGTATCAAAAAGGCATCTAGTGTCTGCTATAAAGTTATAAGGAAATAATATCAGGTTGATTTCATTTTGTGACAGCAAAAGTTTATACCAGAAGACAATGAAGTAACATATTTGAGATACTCAAAGAAAGAAGTTAATAGAATTCTATACTTAGCCAGCATGTCCTTCAAGTTTTAAGGTTCTAAGCAAACAGTTATGGAGACAGAGAAATTTAAGGAGTATTTTTCCAATGAGCACTTCCTAGTATATCTACTTGAGTGTGAATTTCATAAAATTAGTGTCACTAAAGAGATATCAATATTATATATATATGGACAAGATAAAAATTGTTATAAGGGAAACAGAATTACAGACACTGGTTATATGCTCTAACAATGCAGATACAGTAACACTCTTTGCAGAATAAGGAGAACGTATGCACAAAGAACAAGCTCACCAGCTATGATTTTAAAATATATTTTTTTCAAATTATATTGTAGGAAGAAGGAAGATAGAGAAGAATTACTAGCTAATATCAATAATAATAACTGATATAATAACAACATAAAAACAAAAACACAAGATCCTATAAAAAAGAATAAAGGTAATATTTAAGTAAATAGACTAAAACACAAATATGTGCCAATAGCCAGATAGGTAGAAGACAAATATTTCAAACATATATTTGTACATGTATTGGTGTGCATATGAATATATATGTACAAATGTATATACATGCGAGTATCAGTTTATTTAACTCCATATAAAATACTATTGTAGAACTGAAGTCAAACATTTTGATGGTGTCGATAAACATAAATTAACCTTGTTAAACTATTAAGAAAAAATACTTCTGATAGGCTATCAAACAAAATGCAATACACTATATACAAGAGACATATTTAAAGCAAAGAGAATCATAAGGGTTAAAAATACAAGATGGACAAATATATGCCAGACCAAAGGAGACAGAGGGTCAGAGGGTTTTAATCTTACTCTCAAAGAAGAATGCAGTCCAAAAAACCATTAAAAGAAACAAAGAGGACATTTAGAAATGAATATATTCAAGAGATATTCATATTTATGTAACTTATAATAGGGCAACGATATACATCATAGCCGAAAATACAGCAGATGCAAGGAAACATAAAAATATTTGCACATCTTTCTCAATCCAAGACAGTCAAGGGGAAAAAAATAGTGTACAGAAGATCTAAACAACATATTACATAGAAACACATCAAATTGTAAACCTCGAAGACAGAAAGTATGCATTTTAAAAAGAGTGTGGAACATTTGCAAATACTGACCTTTTCTTGGTACACATATAAAACCTAATCATTTCCAAAGAATTGAGATAGTAATAACAAAATCAAATTAAGAAATAAAATAGGCCTGCTATAGTCTGAATATTTGTATTTTCCAAAAATTTATATATGGGAACCTGATCCCCAGTGTGAGAATATTAGAAGGTGGGACTTTTGAGAAGTGATTAGGTCATAAGGGCGGTGCCCTCACACATGAGATTAGCGCCCTTATAAAAGAGACCTCAGAGAGTGAGCTAGGCCCTGTATGCACGTGAGGCCACATAGAAGACACCGTCTATGAGAAACAAGCTCTCACCAGACATTGAATCTTCTGGCACCTTGATCTTAGACTTCCTAGTCTCTAGACTGTAAGAAATAAATTTCTTATGTTTATAAGTCACCCAGTTTATGACATTTTTGCTATGACAGCCTGAATAAATTAAGACAAGGTCTTTCAACACCAATAATTTAAAATATGCTGTTAAGTAACAATCGTGTCAAAATATATAAAACTAAATTACACAAATACTTGAAAATGAAAATAGTATCAGAATCTACAGAATATAGCTTAGTTATTTGAGGAAAGCTATAATATTAAACGTTTATATCAAAAAATATATAAATTAAATTCCAACTCAAAAACATAAAAACAACACACAGTAAACCAAAAGAAAGTGCATATCATGAACTATAGGGAAAATGTAGATATTAATTTTGGAAAATAGAAACACAGTAGAAACAATGAACTTAAATTTTAATTCTTAAAAACATCATAATATGTGACTACTAGTTAATTGAAATAAATAACCATGCAAATAAATTTGCAAACTTTGATAAACTAATAATTTTCTACAGAAATCAAACCTACCAAATCTGTCCAGAGTAGAGACGGAGATTCTAAACAGGTAAATTGCTACAGAAAAAATAATACGGGGAATTTTACTGCATCTTTAATAATCAGACAACCGTAATGCTACTTAAATTATTCCAGACACAGAAAATAAAGAAAAGCTTCAAAATTCTTTATAAAGAGAGATATTCTAAAAATAATTAAGGAAAAAAATTAGCCCAAACTCATTTATAAATATCAATGCAAAAATATTAAAATTATCAAACAGAAGTAAACAGTCCATTTTTAAATGATACATTATGATCAAGTGAGTTGTAGCTTAGAATTACAAGGTCATAATAAGTTACCTAAGGCAATTTATTAATACTAATCATCCTAATTATAAGGCTAAGGAGAAAAAAACATTATTACCATAAAATCTGACAAGACTTAAAAAATTCAACTCTACTTTCTGTTGAAAGTGCCAATTGAGGTAGTAATTGATGGATACTTCATTAACTGTCTCCTCCATGTATACATACATGCAAACACACACTACTATCATATATTTATATGAGAGTGTGCGTGTGTGTGTGTGTGTGTGTGTGTATCTCAAAGCCAACTTCCCTGATAAAGTCACGAAGAAGGAAGGATGCTCACAATATCTATGCTTTTAATATTTCATTGAAGCTATCAGCCAATGTAACTGACAAGAAAATTAACTGCATTAAAATTGGAAATGAAGAGGTAGAACGAACTCAATATTCCGAAGATATGACTATCATCTGGAAACCCCAATAATCCATGGTAAGTTTCTATAAGTATATAAGATTTTACATAAAATAGTATATTATAAAAATCATGGAACAGAAATGAATAGACTTTTATATAAAAACCAAAACTACTTAGAAGATGCAATGAAAAATAAGACATCATTTAAGAGAGTTAATACAAATTACCTAGGCAACCATCTAAAAATAAATAAATCTTCATTATTCTTGAAATAATTTTTAAAATAGAGTCGCACAAAAGGAGGAGAAAAAAATCTCACTGGAGAATGCTCAGAGGCAACTCATTATTTTAAAAACTGCTTAAAAAATGGAATTGGTGATGAGTGAAGAGGAATTATTCAAGTTCTATCCTGCCTTTTCTGTAAGCATTATCCCACTAGATAACCAAATAGTTGATAGAAAATATGTTATCTTTTTAAGGTATACTACCTTAAAAATGAATAAAATTGAAATTTATTGAGTTTTTGGTATATTAACATTTAAAAATCAAATCTTGGGAGTTTTGGCATTATTTCTACACCATTCTCTCTCCTCTTCTAGAACTTCAACTATCCATATGTCGGTGTGTTTGACGATGTCCCCATAGGATTATGAGATTTTATTCACTTTCTCTTTGATCTGCAATCTTCTTTCTCCCTGTTCTCTGAATTGGATAATATGGCTGTATATTCAATGTACTGATTCTTTCCTTCTGGCATCTCAAAGTTGCTTCTGAGACCATTTCAGTCATCATACTCCTCAACTCTAAATTTTGATTCATTTTTATTCTTATGATTCCCTGCTGAGATTCCTATTTGTTCAGCTATTGTCATAGTTTCCTTTAATTATTTGAATATATTTATAATGGCTGCTTTGGAGTATTTGCTAAATCCAACTTCTGGGCCCATCCAGAGTTCATTTTTATTGGCTGCTTTCTTTACCATTCTTTTGTATATCTCATAATGTTTGTTTAAAAACCAAACACTTTATACAATATGATGTAGCAGTCTTGGGTTTTATTTTTATTTTTCTGAGAGTTGATTTTTTTACTATTCTTTTCTTATTCCTTGCTTCTGTTTTGTGTTGGTAACTTGCCTGTACTTCATTTTCGAAATCTTTTTCCTTACAATATTTGTCCACTGATATCTTTGTACAATTTTTAAAAATTCTTATTTCTATTTTTCAGCCTGACTTCCTGTGATTTTCTCTTCTGTCTGCATAGCAAAGTACACAGCCAATGACTTGGGCAGAGATTGTGTTTCAGTACTTCATACTACTATGGTCCTGTAGATCAGTCTGTGTGGAGTCTCGTAAGTACATTCAACTGCTCCCTCAGCTCTAAGTCTGCCTTGGGTTTTAGTTTTTCCCTGGGCTCTCTAGAGTCACCGTCAAGTAATTTTCTAAATTGCCAAAGATGTGTGAAGAGCTTATTTCAGCTTTGCCATAGTTCTTCCGTTTTCTAGATGTGAGACGAACCACACCTAGCAAAGCTGTGGGTTTTCCCCAGTCATTTTTTTACCAAATTTATCACATTTAGCAGACAAAGCTTGTGCTCCAAATCTAGCTTCTCTCTCCTGGCGGCGAATATGCTACTTTTTATGGCCAAACCCACCCACGCTGGGAAGCTACACTTTTCCATGGCCATGCTGCCTGAAAGAAGATGGGAGAAGTCCCAGACAAGAACTCAAATTTCTAGCAGTTTTTAAAGAAATAATGCTTCCCAATTTGTTTTCTACATAGTTGATTCTCAATAGCTGAAATTGTTTTGACAATTTTGTTCAGTTTTATACCTCTTCTTTGTTTGCTTTGCCAAGAGAGATTTGCAAATTTCTTTATGGTGCTATACAAAACTCACAAGCTTTTTTTTGTTGTTTTTGTTGTTGTTGTTTTTTGAGACAGAGTCTTGCTCCGTCATTCAGACTGGAGCACAGTGTTATGATCTTGGCTCACTGCAACCTCTGCCTTTCAGGTTCAAGGGATTCTCCAGCCTCAATCTCCTGAGTAGCTGTGATTACAGGTGCCCACGACAACACTCAGCTATTTTTTGTGTTTTTAGTAGAGGCAAGGTTTCACCATGTTGGCCAGGCTCGTCTTGAACTCCTTACCTCAAGTGATCTGCTCACCTCGGCCTCCTGAAGTGCAGGGATTACAGGTGTGAGCCACCACTCCTGGCCTGAATTCACTCATTTAAAAAAAAAAAGTTATTGATTTTTAGGTGTGATAATATTATGGTTACAATTTGTAAGAGTTGTATAAGTGTAAGATACATACTCAAATAGTTATGATGAAATTGTATCACACTGATACTGGCTTTAACATAATCTGCGTCTCAAAGAACAGGTAGACATATTGATGGAGCAAGACTGAATGTAAGATAATTATTGAATCATGGAACAATTGGAAGTTGTTGGAAATGCCTCATAATTTTATCTAGTTTTATATATTTTGAGATTATTTACTCAATAAAATGTTAAATAAGAGAAATAAATAAATGCTGAGATTCTATTAGTTATATGCAGCATCAGGAATGAAACAAGACAAACAGAATTTATTCTAACACAGTGTATGATAGTGAATTATTACATAGGTAACTCAACTTCCCTTAACATATTAAATCTAACTCCTTCCAAAGGCTGTTAGCCTATGATATTGCAATAGAGTAATGCCTATCATCTCTGTATTTGCTTTATCTCTTTATCAAAAACCATTATATCATAAATATGACAGCTTTGCATTTATGGAGTTCTTACTTGAGCCAGGTACTGTGTTTAGCATTTGGTATATATTGCCAGTGGACAATGCTTGGGGTTCAGAGTTTCCGATCGACCTGTCACTATTTCCTGCTCTTCTTTTCTCTTCAAGTTTGAAGAAAAAAGGTAGCAGAAAGTAAAAAATACAGTGTTTGATTAATAATCTTGTATTAAATCTTTTTGATCAGTTAAGGAGGTTTTTGTTTTGGAAATTCTGAAGACAAGTTTACTGAGATGGTAAAGAATGTTTTGATATTACTAGAGTAGATATCCAAGAATAAATGCAACTCCAACTCCCTAAAAGATTTCTGATATATAGGTCTCTTTCAAAACAAAATCAAGGACCCCCACAGAAAAAAATCTTTAGAGAGGAACAGATGTTCAAGGCTTACTCTACATGACCAGCATAATCCTGGGAAACTCTTTGGCTTGCAGTGTAAGCCATGGGGTCCTGGTAATGATGTATACACTGCATGTCAAGAAAACAATGAGCTGTTTGCTAATGTCAGGACATCTGGGTACTTTTAGCACCCGTGGTAGATTGGCAGGGGGACAATTCTCATGACCATATATTTATGAGTCAGTTCAATTTTCACCTCTCTCAAAAGAGATTCTTCCTGAAAGACAAAAAAAGATTCTGTCTATCAAAGTTCTAAATCTCTTACAGGTGACTTTGGAAACATACATTTCTGAAAATGTCTTTCTCTGCTTACATGGAACATGATTTATCAGTCTATGTTGTTGTTCTTTTCATGTGAATATTTTGACTTCCAATTTGACAGCTCACATATTATGGAGCAATTTCTACATTATTACCTCCACTGATGTAGGCCTAGGGAACTTGTCCATGATGAAGTACTCAGGTGAATGAGAATATAGCTTTGAGCACCTGACAAGATCGTTGGAAGGGATTTTGCCTGAAAGCATAAAGTGAATGTGAAAGTGAAGCAGGGAAAGGGCTAGTCTCATCTGATCAGGAAAACCAGAAACCAAATCTTATTCCAATAAGGTGACGGGCTTATCACATATCATTGAATGAACAAATACTTGCCAATGATCTTGAAGGTCAGTAAACTTTGGACTTCAAATGAGAAAACAGAGATGAAGTAAATGAAAGTTGAATCAGCTCATATTCCTTAATATGTGTATAATCTTCTGCATTTATTTCCCTGGCACACAGAAATCATATTTTTAAGCAGTAGAATGGTATTTAACTTTACCATAATGGGGCATTATAGTCTCATAACTGTGCTCTGAACTTAAGATTTTATAATTTTTACTCTTTGGAGAGTTCTTCTGATTTTATTTGTATAATCATCTCCACTCCAACATTCTTGACTAAGACCCATCAAAAAAGTTTCGTGCTAGTTCATATTTTTTGATGGAACACTTTGGACTAGCTGATGCTGCCCAAGAGAAATGAAAAGACATTCTCACCAATGGGTTTCACCGTTTTAGTTGCGTACTGCCGAGGAGCCATCAAGATTCAATAAGGATAAATGATAAAGAATTTACGTTTCTTTTTAAGCTATGCTATTTTCATAATAACAGGATAAGAACTGCAATTTGGAACAGGAGGATCTACTGGTCCAAGCATACTGTAATTTATCTTTGGAGCTTACTTTAAGCTATGTGAATTTACAGCATCAAACTCCCTTCAATTCTTTGCACAAACAACATCTCAATGAGGCTACATAGTAAACATACCCCTCCTTACTCTTCTCTCATTTTTCTTTTTCCATAGCATTTATCACCTAAAATATACATATATAGTGTACATTTTTTAGCTTTATTATTTATTGTTGCTTTTTTGTCACCCTGCTAAAATGCAAACTTCCTATGGGCAAAAATATGTGTTTTGCTCTCTGATATACCTTCATAAAGCAATATTATGCACATAGTAGATACTTCAAAAAATTTTTTAATCGACTATAGTATCCATGATGCAAACAGTTCAAAGGAGCTTTACAAAATAAATATTAAAATATCACTAAATTTCAAAGTCTAGTTAATCTAACTTCAAAGATTTCCTTAGTCCTTCCGAATCATGTTAACTTATTCAGAGCACATGTAATTAATGTGGCTCATTTACTAGATAAATTATTCTCTGAGACATCTTGGCTAGTCCTTTCTTCGGTGAATTTAATTATTTTTTTTAACTCTTTACAAGTTAACTTTTAAATAAAAATTTCTAAACAGTACTCATCTGTGAATCTTCTCCTTTTGTTATATTTTTGTTACAGCTGAAAAATTTACAAAAATTGTGTTTCTGTGTGTGTGTGTGTGTGTGTGTGTGTGTGTGTACATTTTACAATGTACTATCTGACAAGAGTTTCTTATTGAATGAAGTACTAAATATTGTATATTTCAATAAGTTTGCAAAAACTATATGTATTAGTTCATTTTGCATTTATATAAAGGAATACCTGAGACTAGGTAATTGTAAAGAAAGGAGGCTTATTTGACTCACAGTTTTGCAGATTGTATAACCATGGCACTGGCATCTGCTTACCTTCTGGTGAGGCCTTAGGAAGCTTTTAGTCATGCCACAAGGGAGTGGAAGCTGGCATGTCAAATGGCAAGAGAGTGAGGAAGAGAGGAGAGGGAGGACCCACACTCTTTACAACAACCAGATCTCATGAGAACACATTACCACAGCGATGACACCAAGACATTCATGACAGATTCACACCCATGACCTAAACACCTCCTACCAGGCTGCATCTCCAACACTGAGGATTATATTTTAACATGAGATTTGGAGGGGACAAATATCCATACTATATCACTATATTGCTCTGTTTCCTAGTAATATCAGGAAGTCTTTCTCACCCACTTTGGAGACTAATTAAGGAAAATTAAACACCTCTAATGGCTTTGAATTTCTCTATCATCTCATTGTTTTTAATCCAAATGCCTTAGGACTTTAATATCACTGTTCAATGGCTCATATCTCCTAATAGGACTTTAGATTCCACTTTCAAATTTATCTTGGTATTGTCAGGATATCCACAGGGTCATGGGACACCTGTGTGTAAGAACAAACCTGCCCCTATTCTCCGACCCTGGCCCATGAATGAAGACACCTTAACACTCTAGGCATCCTCCTGGAAAAACTTGTTACTGCAGCTTGCTCTGGGTTCCTAAGTTGTGCCAGGAGTGTTGGAAGGAAGGAGGAGAATGGCTTTCTATAAACTTAGAGTAGTATTTCACTCTCTGGGCCCCAGATGTATACCATTTGGGCCAAAGTCTCCACTTTGAAATGTAGTAGCATTTTAATATTTACTTTGTAAAGCTCCTTTGAACTATTTGCATCATAGATACTATAATCCATTTAAAAACTATTTATAAAGGATCTACTATATGCATGATATTATTTTATGAAGCTATATCAGAGACTTTTCTCATGAGCATGGTTTAAAGTCAGCTGTTCATGTGAAGTTGGGGTGTGGGAGGCAGCAAGTCTCAATGAATCACCTCCTATTATCTATCACTTGTTCTTTCCTTATGTACCCCAAATTGTCAATTCTGCAGAAAAGAAAAATATCTCCCTCCATATCTTTAGCGGTCAGCATTTTCTGTGAGTTGCAAAAACAGTCATTTACCTTGAGCTTAGCTAGGGCACTAAAACTCTAAGATAGGCACCCCTGCCTTCCCTTCTGTGAAAAAGGATTTCAGTTAGGATGTAGAATGCAGTTTATGGAGGATGTAGAGAAAATGATATAATATCAAATAGGAAGACAAATTCTTAATAGTAAGGCTGGAGTGGGCATCAGGTTTCTTCGCTAAAATCAAGAGTAATTAATAGATCTGTTACAATAAAATAAAAATAAAAAGGAAGACAAAGAACTATGACTGCATAAAAGAAGTTTATCAAATTTTTTCCTGTGAAGAATGGTTTTGAAGCAGGAACAGAAACTCCGGAGTATAAGGCAGAAAACATCAGGCTGTTATGTGATGACAGTCTGAAAAAGCCCTCAGTGTTTCTTTTATAATCAATCACTGAAAATATGAAGTAAGATTAAGCCTGTCTTTTAAAGTGGCAACAATTTAGCTGAAATTGGTCACTTTAAGGAAGACAAAGTATTACAGGATTCAAAACCGGCTGTCCATGCTAGATGAACTGTCTCCAAACAAAACCCGTAAGGCAAAGGACAAAACTGAATTGATATATATACAAACCTCAGTCACATGAATCTTCAGCTGATCCAGAGACAAAGAACAGACAATTTTATCGTGTGCTAAATTGTTTAAATATCATCTAGGAAGCATGTAAAAGACCAGTATCACAACTCTGAAAACAGTTATTTAAGAAAAAATTTTAAGAACAGTTTGTATACCAATATTAGCCATTAAACAGCGAGTTAAAATATCACTTAAAGTTAGTTAATGAAAACAATATGAAAAGACTATAAAGTCAATATAAAGAACCACATATGTGAGAATAGCATTTTTCTTATTATTTCTTTAGTCAGAAATATCGCAAATTCAAAAATGCCTTCAATGTATTAGGTTAGGCAGTTTTTAAACTTAAAGTAAAAAATACAAAATTATGCAATATAATGTTAAATATAAAACCATTCCATAAAATTATCTTTTAAACCACACAACAGTCAGTATTGGTTAAGTTACGGAGGAAATTCTTAACGATGTTAGTAAAACCAGATACTTATTCATTTTAGATTGATGTCTCATGGCTCAAGCATTACTGATGTTTTTTCAGCATTTCTCAGATATGTCACAAAAAGAAGCTCTGACAGGCAGAGTGAGCATAATGTTAAGATCTGAGATAAATATGCTCAGGACTAAGTCAGTGTTTCCAAATCAAATATTATTTCCAAGAAAAATATGATGATTCAACTGATATAAACTCAAGCATATAAAGATGGTGCGAGATGCATAAGCCTAAATCTATACTTAGGTATACATCATTCATATCATTTAAATCCATTTTTCATCATAGATGTTTGTAATTCCAAAGTGAAATAACATCAGGTTTTAGACAGCTTTGCCAAAATTGCAAACCACCTCTGCTATGTACTGGGAACTAAATATAGAGCTGTGCACAAAGGTATCAGAGCTTCCATCTGGCTATGAAAGGCCCCCTAATTCCTTGGGTCTTGCCCCACCACATGAAACAAAGAGGTTGGTGGAGGACTGGCCAAGGCATCATACCAGGTTTCCTGCCTGTGAATCCCAGTTGGGAAGAGCTGCCAGAGCAGCAGTACTCACCAACCTTAAGAAATAGATAGGGCAGTGTAGACAGACAGATGGTGGTGATGCTGTACACCCACTTCATCACCAAACCGTGAGAGGCAAGTCAATCGTCGACGTAGGAGTTTAACCAGCAAATGTTTGCTATCTCCATGAAGAAATTATGCTAGTCACTTCATATACAGGATTTCATTTTATTTGAACTAAATTAATAAGTCTTGTATCTTCTTAACTCTACTTTACTAAACAATCCCTATTTTAAGTTCCACCTTGGCGAATGTCGGATTCATGCTCCAATATCGTACTGTTGAATGTTCTCTAAAAAGATCTTATGACTTATTTAGAAGGATGGATGAAACAATCCCCAACTATCTCTTTGGATAGTTTATGAGGTTTTTGTACCATATGAAAAACAAGCTGTACCCTTTTAACAAAAGGGAGCCTTAAAAACTAAAAATCAATCAGAATCCTAGAACAGCCTCAGTGACATGAAAAACCCTCCGAATCACAATGATGCCTCCCTTGTTAGCTGTCAGAAAATCACCAAGTGTCATCTGAGAGTCGTTTCTCCTTTTCAAAAGAATGATGTTGAAACACAGCAACATTAAAAAGTGTTCAGTAAAAGTACTTTTTCTGAAAATGTTAATCATGAAGGAGTCAGAATTTCTTTCACCTTACTGAAAGAAAAAAGAATCAAGATTCTATTTGGTAAGTTTTCCTTTCTTTGCCTTGCTGAGATCTGTAGAGGAAATATCTTGAGAGAGACAGAGACAGAGAGAGAAGGAAGTGGACAGAAAAGGAGAAGGAGATGGAAAAGGGGAAGGAGTAGGGGAGGGAAATGAGGAGGAAGAGGAGGAGGAGGGGAAACAGTGGAGCAGGAAGACAAGGAGGAGAAGAAGGGGGAGGAGGAGGAAAAGGGGGAGGAGGAGGAGAAGGGGGAGGAGGAGGAGAAGGGAGAAGGAGGAGGAGAAGGGGGAGGAGGATAAAGAGCAATGCTATCTGGCTTCATACCCCTTCTGAAAAAGCACAGGAATTATTGGCCAAAGGTAATAGGAAGTATTACCTAGTAGTTCTGAACACTTCTGCCTTCAAATATCCCCGTGACACATGAATGGACAACAGGAAATAAAATATGACTGACAAATTCTGCACAGTCAAGATCTGTGTACACAATAACATTTGTAAATAAACTATATCTTAATAGAACAAAATATCCATTTAGAGCTTTGCAATAAGGGAAGGTTTTCAAACCCGCTTCTGGCTAATATGAAATGTATAAACATCTGTTAACTCCTCAAGATGTTTGGCTTATTGATGTGGAGAGTGCCGGGTTCGGTCTACAACACAGGAATGGTGTGGTCAGCTGCCAGCCCAGGATTGCTACCTACTGTCCACAGTAGCTGGGAAAGCCATCCTAGGGAAAATAAAAAGCCTTCAATCCCATTTTGAAGCTGAGTCACAAACATTTGGAAACTGAAGACAGAGATTATCATTAAAACTGAGGTGTGCCTGCAGAGTTCATTAAACCTTCCTTGCAGTGACATGAAAATAGAATTGGGCTCATCAAAATGCACATCAGCTTTTGCTTAAGTGCATCGTAAAGAACTCCTTGGCCCATTTAAAAAATGTATTATGATTATTTCCTCATATTCTAATAAATAACTGACACATTCCATTAGATTATTTATGTTTCTTGAATATGTGTCCACTATGCATGCAAAAAAATTTTTTGAAAGTCTGTTACTTTTAAAGAAAGATTATGCGTCCTTTTATTGGAAAACAAAAACAACATATAATATGTATGAATCATTTGGCCTCTGCCTACACAGAGATTCTCATTCTTTCATTTATTTAACAGTATATGCATTCAAGCAATATTTACTGAGCAAATACTATGTGTTCACCGTATCTAGAAGCTAAGAATCTGGTGGTTGAGGAGACAGACTCAAACCCTACTGACAAGTTAATTTTCTCATGTGATAAAAGGGAAAATAAACATGTGAAGTAGTAAGTTCAGAGAGTGAAAAAAAATATTTAAAATAAAATAAAACAAAGCCTTAGTAGAGAGAATCCTGGAGGTAGGGAGGCAGAAAGGTTTGTGCATTTAGCTACAAAAATCAGAAAGTCTATCTGAAGAGGTAACATCTGAGCTGAGACTGTGGTGATGTAGGGGAAGTGGACATGTGAGGATTAACTTAGAAAGTAAATGAAAATCACTGGGCCCAGGAACTGGAACATGCTGTATACCATCCTCTCTCAACTTATCTCTAACCCAATACCCTGTGTATCTCTGTCCTCTTAATTCAAAGGGTAAAATAATATCCAAGGAAGAAAAAGAAAGAAAAAATTTGGAAAAAGAAAAGTAAATTAATTTAGACATGCAAATGCCAACAGAAATATTAAACTCTTGGCCAGATGCGGTGACTTAAGCCTGTAATCCTAGCACTTTGGGAAACTGAGATGGGTGGATCCTTGGAGGTCAGGAGTTCATGACCAGCCTGGACAACATAGTGAAACCCCATGTCTACTAAAAATACAAAAGTTAGCCAGGCCTAGTGGCGTGCACCTGTAATGTCAGTTACTCGGGAGGCTGAGGCAGAAGAATCACTTGAACCCAGCAGGCAGAGGTAGCAGTGAGCCGAGATCATGCCACTGCATACCAGCTGGGGTACAGAGAAAGATTATAAAACCAAAAAAAAAAAAAAAAAAAAAAAAAAAGGCTAGGCACAGTGGCTCACACCTGTAATCCCAGCACTTCAGGAGGCTGAGGCAGGCAGATCACCTGAGGTTGGGAGTTCAAGACCAGCCTGACCAACATGAAGAAACCCTGTCTCTACTATAAATACAAAATTAGCCTGGCATGGTGGCACATGCCTGTAATCCAGCTACTCAGGAGGCCGAGGCAGGAGAATTGCTTGAACCTGGGAGGCGGAGGTTGCAGTGAGGCAAGATCGTACCACTGGACTCCAGCCTAGGCAACAAGAGCAAAACTCTATCTCGAAAAAAAAGAAGAAAAAATAAAAAAAAAAAAATATATATATATATATATGAACACAGATATGGAAAAGGAATCCAGTTAAAGTTTTGTGAAGATGTAGAAGTGTTTTTGTTTCTAAAATTTCTGTGCAGAAGTAAAGGAAGTAGAATTGTTAACCCTGTAATCAGAAAGCTGAGGTGCGCTTTTAGGCATATCAGATGCTAACGTTAGACAGAGTATAACGACCAAGTGTTCTCTTTAACTACAAAGCTATTCATGTTTGCAGTGGTACATGAGTGATAGACATGAGAGAAATGGCGTAACCAGAATCTGCCTAGACTTTACAAACAAAAAATACTTCTCTTTCTCCTTTAGACTTTTACCAGATTCGTTTCTACCTAAAAACCTACAGCCATGAATTAGAATGAGTGAACCCTGGATCAGTGTCAAAAATCACAAAGTTTGCTGTGATTTTTCTGAGGCCATTCACAGAGACCTTCTAAGAGAGCGCAGCCATGAAATGATGCTTTCAGATTCATTTCTAAAGGATTTACATTGCATTTAATAATGAGCTAAACAGAACCAACTTCAAATGTGGGTTACACCAATTTTTATCCTGGTGACTTTAGGCAAATTACTTAACCTCTCTGGACTTTCACTTTGTCATCTATGTGACAAATAACATTTATCTCAAGGGTTTTCTGAAGGAGAAATAACAAAATGTATATGAAGACACCTGCTGTGTGGGGTATGCTACCACCAGATAGGATGTAAATTAAACTGTCCAAGATCAGACATGATAAAGAGAGAGGATGGGACATTTTAATAAGCTCAAATACTTTCATTATAACAGACAGAGCAACTAGGAGAATAAAGAAATGTCTTTATTTGGAACATAGTCTCAACAAACTTAGATGAAAAAGTGCCACCCAATCTCAGAGTAAAATTGGTGAGGGCAAATGCCTGAGTGGCTATAACACCCATCAGAGGAGGAAGCAAAGGCTGGTTGGTTTTCAATCTCAAGAGCTCAGGAATGCAAAGGGGCCAACAAATACCCTGAAAGGAGGAGCTAAAAGAAGTGGACCTCTCCACAAGGAGATCAAAGAAGAAACTGAGAAAGAGGAAAATGTAGACACTACAGATGCTTTGAAAAAATATTAATCAAAAACCAAAAAGCTCTGTGAGGCTTAATAATCTCACAGAAATGAGAATATTAAACAATAGGAGATAAGAAGGAGAGGTGACAAAGCTCAGCAAAGACTCAGGGAGAAAAAAAGGGGGAGGAGAAGAGGAAGAGTAAGGGGAAGATGAGGAGAGGGAGGAAGAGAAATTGCACTCAACAGTGTGTAGTGTATAAACACAAAACAAAACAAAAAATCTTAGAAACATTTTGCTGTTTCCTTCGAGTGGGAAAGGAATGCAGAGCTGACAGGGCACCTCCATGTTGTCAGAAATATAGGCTCTGTTTATTTTTCTACTTACTAGTCTTAGGGATTGTCATCCCTAAGGTCACTCAAAGTCATATGGCTACTGATGCTTCAGGCTCTGTATATTTTTTCTGGCTAAATAGGGAGGAAGAAGTGGCAATACGATCCACACTAATGGAATCGTTCCTATTTTAAAAAGTTATCCTAAATAACTAAATAAATAACTAATAACTAACAAAATAACTAAAAAGTGATCCTAAGCACAAGCCAACTTCTACTTATGTCTCATTGGCCAGCTCTTGGTCATTTAACCACTCTATTTTCAAAGGTATCCGGGCATCTCATTCTCTAATTGGTCTCATTGCTATCATCTCCCATCAAATTTGAGTTCTGTTAGTAAACAAGGAAAGAATGAATAGACTGCCAGTAGTCTGCCTCAGTTCTCAATACTCATCAACACCCTCCTGAGGTAGGAATTTCAGGTCAGTGTATGACCGAGCAGCAGGGGCCAAATCCAGAAAGCCACTTAGCTTATAGACTTTTGCTGGAAACAACAAGTGTATCCTAAAATTCCTAAGCTGGTAAAGTAACCCTTGGCTGGTAGAAAAATAAATGTGCAGTGAATTTGGGCTTGAATGCTGAACTAAGTCAAGTTTGTTTCTGAGTCCCTGCCTATGTTCATTTGATCTCATTCTTAGCTTCCTCAGAGAAACAAGGGTACAATCAATCCCAGATCTGATAATTCACAGATTCTTTACATGCAAATTTACCTAATTCCCCAAACCAATACTTTTTGTGCTTACAAGATCACTTGTGGACATGCACAAGGCAGTGAGAAATTTGAGTTGCCTCTTATGGATGTTCCCAGCTGAGGTCAAAAAAGGCCTTTTGGCTTTTAGCTCTCATACTATCAACACGTACTTTTTCCCTAATCTATTTACTGCCACAATTTTCACGTATATTTTTAAGGATGGCGGTGATTCCGCTTCTTAAAATGGCCCCTAAGCATGGTCCTGAGGCGCTGTCTAGTGTTCCAAGACACAAGAAGGTTGTGAGGTGCCTCATGGAGAAAGTGCATGCATTCAAGAAGCTTCTTTCAGGCATGATTTATACAGCTGTGGATTGTGAGTTCAGTGAATCAACAATATATATTACATAAGATGTCACACAAAACAGGGTTATGTATTAATCAGTTGATGAAAATGAGACTCGCAGGACCTAATCTTGTGTTTCCTCTAGGAGCAATGGTTCAGGATTCACTAATTCAGTGTTTGCAGCACTTATAGAAAACAAATACTACAATTAGTGAGAGTAGATGCATATCCTGACCCATCCACGCTGCAGCTTTGTAGGGCTAATGCTCAGAGAAACTTTCTTCAGCCAGTCAGTAGACTGGGCAGAAATGTATATGGTAAAATATATCATATAAATGTAAAACTGGGGGAGACACAAAGGTGACCAAAAAAATCCACCCCTTGTCCTTTAAATGTCTATAGTTTACTACAAGACACGGATATGTTTATTATAATGTAGACTGTGATAAAAGCTAAACTTGGAATCCAATAAACTTCTGCCTGTGTATCCAACTGACAAAAGTAGGGCTGGTACATTTCCTCTCATTTTTCTTTTAAAATTCAGATTAAAAAGATGTCTTTAACCAAAACTGGTATTTGTCCAAGGTTCCTATTTCCAATATTTATCCCTACAAATAACAATGGGGCTTACTATTTAGGAAACATAACTCAAGTTACATATTTTGGTTCTTGGAATATTTCCCTGAGTATATTTCAATAAAAGTAAGACCTTTCCTTTGGTCAAGCTAAATATTTGTTCAAAGTCTTCTTTTTTATTATACCAGTACAACATCTCTTATTCCTTCATAATTTTCCTTTTATAGTAATTATTATTTAGAATTTCCATTTGTTCCTGACTCTTCTTTTTTTTTTTATTATACTTCAAGTTCTGAGATACATGTGCAGAACCTGCAGGTTTGTTACATAGGTATACATGTGCCTTCAAACTATACTACAAGGCTATGGTAACAAAAACGGCATGGTACTGGTACCAAAACAGATAGATAGACCAATGAAACAGAACAAAGACCTCATAAATAATTCCTGACTCTTCTTATCCTTCATCAGTATATCTTCTGCAACACCAGGAGCTTGTATCCCCTCGGCATATGAATCTAGTTATCTTCTGATCACTTCAGATGTTGTTCTTGGCCACTTAAATCTTTTTTCTTTTTGAGACAGAGTCTTGCTCTGTCACCCAGGCTAGACTGCAGTGGCATGATCTCAGCTCATTGCAACCTCTGTCTCCCAGGTTCAAGCAATTCTCCTACCTTACCTTTCTGAGTAGCTGGGATTATAGGCGCCTGCCACCATGCCTGGCTAATTTTTGTTTTGTTTTGTTTTAAGTAGAAATACAGTTTCCCCGTGTTGGCCAGGCTGGTCTCAAACTCCTGACTTCAGGTGATCCACCTCCCTCAGCCTCCCAGAGTGCTGGGATTACAGGCATGAGCCACCACTCCCAGCCTTGGTAACTTAATCTTTTACCCAAACCAGGAAAATGCTGTAAGAAGGCCATGACTATGTGTCATAGTGAAGCACCTTAAATAGGAACTGCAAATCATGACTGGAATGAATCTCAACTCATTTGCCATTCACTTTTTAGGTGAACAACTGAATTAAAATGTTTTCTTACTTTTCATCAATGTTATTAAGAATTTAAATGAAACATCCTACTTTGTGGGTAATTTTCACATTATAAGTGAAAGAAAAATCTCTGGGGAATAAAACATCCAATATTGCTGTGTTTCAAAGGTTAACTGGACGAAGATAAAACTTACATCCAAATAGTAAGCTTTTGTTTTCTGAAATATGTTCTTATATATGTCTTCTAGCCACATGAATGTCTAACTAGAAAGGGCATTTATCTGCCATTAACAGTGTCTTATATTTTACCTAAAACACAGTCACTACTAAATAAAAATGACATCAGTACAATGAAGACATAAATTGTGACCAAATTAGATGCCCTACTTTGCCTTAACTACTAGAGACGTGAACCATATGGCCTCTGTTCAAGTGTCTACATTGATAAAACAGAAGCCTGCAGTTTCCTCAGACTGTCTCATCGACACTTACACGTATGAAAGAGTTCTCAGAGCTTTCAGCACAAACAGACAAAGGATTTTAACACTGAGCTTTCCCATAGCTGACAGGCATGAGCATGGAAGGATCAGTGGACTAAACATCCTTCCGACTGAATGGTAAGAATTGGATCTCTGATTTTTAAAGAAGACAGCAGCACTTCAGTCATTAGGCACTATCTGAACCACATTTCTTCCACCTCTAGCTCTTCTTCAGTGACCAAGTTTCTAGCTGCTGTTGTCTCTTCTATGGGGCTAGTTCATGTAAACGAATTTCTCTAAATGGTACCTTTAACCTTCTTTTCTACAAAAGATAAAACCGTACTGTTTTTCACTATTTTCTTAAGCAGACATGGAGAATATCCTTGAGAAGTTATGAATGTATTGACAGTGTGATGCCAAAAGGCAAAAATGGACTAAACAATTTATTTAATGTATCTGTTCTTCCTCTTCAGATTTGAGCCTGAGAAACTAAGTCCATACAGAGGAATTGCAGCACATTAAACAGAACTCCCAGGAAATTTATCTTGATATTGAACACTCTGAATATCTACTATTTAGCCCAACTCTTTTAAAAGCGCTTTTCTAGGGGCTCATACATGGAAAGCATGGGCCAAAGAAGGTAAGTTACAAAGAAGAACTAAACATAATCCTTGTTCTTAGAGAAAGTAAATAGAAAGTACAACCAAATACAAAGATCTGACAAAGGGGAGAAAAGAAAATATCAAAATATGATTTAAAGATAGAACTCTAGGAGGAGGTGTGGGTTTTAAACCCTATCCCAGTTGTACTATAAATGCTAATACTTTTAGGATGCACACCTGGTGGGTCCTGAAATGAGGCTTCTTAATCCTTCCCTATAGATAAGTTTGACCACAGACTCCATATGAAGCTGAATCTGCAAATGAAGACCAGATGGCTTTCAATTCTCCTGTTGTGGCGCTCAGGGAGGAAAGGTAGAGAAAGACAGAAAACGTATTAACTAGGCAGTGTCAGCCATGAGTTTCTCCCATCTCTTTTCCTTCTTCATTTGTACAAGTTTCTAGTCACTATTGCCTCTTTACTCCTTCCTCTTTTTTTTTTTATTATTATACTTTAAGTTCAGGGGTACATGGGCAGAATGTACTGGTTTGTTACATAGGTATACACATGCCATGGTGGTTTGCTGTACCCCATCACCCCATCATCTACATTAGGTATTTCTTCTAATGCTATCCCTCCCCTAGCCTCCCAACCCGACAGGCCCCAGTGTGTGATGTTCCCCTCCCTGTGTCCCTGTGTTCTCATTGTTCAATTCCAACTTATGAGTGAGAACATGTGGTGTTTGGTTTTCTGTTCTTGTGTTAGTTTGCTGAGAATGATGGTATCCAGCTACATCAATGTCCCTGCAAAGGACATGAACTCATCATTATTTATGACTGCAAAGTATTCCATGGTGTATATGTGCCACATTTTCTTTATCCAGTCTATCACTGATGGGCATTTGGGTTGGTTCCAAGTCTTTGTTATTGTGGACAGTGCCACAATAAACATACATGTGCATGTGTCTTTAAAGTAGGATGATTTATAATCCTTGGGGTATATACCCAGTACTGGGATTGCTGGGTCAAATGGAATTTCTGGTTCTAAATCCTTGAGGAATCACCACACTGTCTTCCACAATGGTTGAACTAATTTACACTCTCACCAACATTGTAAAAGCATTTCTATTTCTCCACATCCTCCCTAGCATGTGTTATTTCCTGACTTTTCAATGATCACCATTCTAACAGGCATGAGATGGTATCTCACTGTGGTTTTGATTTGCATTTCTCTAATAACCAGTGATAATGAGCTTTTTTTCATATGTTTGCTGGACACATAATTGTCTTGAGAAGGGTCTGTTCATATCCTTCACCTACTTTTTGATGGGGCTGTTTGTTTTTTTCTTGTAAATTTATTTAAGTTCATTGTAGATTCTGGATATTAGCCCTTTGTCAGATGGGTAGATTGCAAAAATTTTCTCCCATTCTGTAGTTTGCCTGTTCACCCTGATGATAGTTTCTTTTGCTGTGCAGAAGCTCTTTAGTTTAATTAGATCCCATTTGCCAATTTTGGCTTTTGCTGCCTTTGCTTTTGGTGTTTTAGTCATGAAGTCTTTGCCCATGCCTATGTCCTTAATGGCATTGTATACGTTTTCTTCTAGGGTTTTTATGGTTTTAGGTCTTAAGTCTTTAATCCATCTTGAGTTGATTTTTGTATAATGTAAAAGGACGGGGTCCAGTTTCAGTTTTCTGCATATGGCTAGCCAGTTTTCCCAGCACCATTTATTAAATAGAGAATCCTTTCCCCATTGGTTGTTTTTGTCAAGTTTGTCAAAAATCAGATGGTTGTAGATGTGCAATGTTATTTCTGAGGCCTCTGTTCTGTTCCATTGGTCTATATATCTTTTTTGGTACCAATACCATGCTGTTTTGGTTACTGTAGCCTTGTAGTATAGTTTGAAGTCAGGTAGTGTGATGCCTCCAGCTCTGTTCTTTTTGCTTAGAATTGTCTTAATTATATGGGCTCATTTTTGGTTCCATATGAAACTTAAAGTAGTTTTTCTAATTATGTGAAGAAAGTCAATGGTAGCTTGATGGGGACAGCATTGAATCTACAAATTACTTTGGGCAGAATGGCCATTTTCGTGATATTGATTCTTCCTAACCATAAGAATGGATTTTTTTTTTTCAATTTGTTTGTGTCTTCTCTTATTTTCTTGAGCAGTGGTTTGTAGTTCTCCTTGAAGAGGTTCTTCATGTTCCTTGTAAATTGTATTCCTACGTATTTTATTTTCTTTGTAGCAATTGTGAATGGGAGTTCACTCAAAACCCTTCAAGAAATCAATGAATCCAGGAGCTGGTTTTTTGAAAAGGTCAATGAGATAGATAAACCACTAGCCAGACTAAACAGGAAGAAAAGAGAGAAGAATCAAATAGATGCAATAAAAAAAAAATTATAAAGGGGATATCACAACTGATCCCACATAAATACAAACTACCATCAGGGAATACTAAAAACACCTCTATGCAAGTAAACTAGAAAATCTAGAAGAAATGGATAAATTCCTGGACACATATACAGTTCCAAGTCTAAATCAGGAAGAAGTCGAATCCCTGAATAGATCAAAAACAAGTTCTGAAATTGAGGGAGTAATTAGTAGCCTACCAACCAAAAAAAGTTGACGGCCAGATGGATTCACAGCTGAGTTCTACCACAGGCACAAAGAGGAGCCGATACTATTCCTTGTGAAACGATTCCAAACAATAGAAACTCCCTAACTCATTTTATGAGGCCAGCATCATCCTGATACCAAAACCTGGCAGAGACACCACAAAAAAAGAAAATTTCAGGCCAATATCTCTGATGGACATCAATGCAAAAATCCTCAATAAAATACTGCCAAACTGAATCCAGCAGGACATCAAAAAGCTTATCCACCACTATCAAGTCAGCTTCATCTCTGGGATGAACATAAGCAAATCAATAAACGTAATCCATCACATAAACAGAACCAATGACAAAAACCACGATTATCTGAATAGATGCAAAAAAAGACCTTCGACAAAATTCAACACCCCGTCATGCTAAAAACTCTCAATAACTAGGTATCGATGGAACTTATCTCAAAATAATAAGAGCTATTTATGACAAACCCACAGCAAACATCATACTGAATGGGCAAAATTAGAAGCATTCCAAAATCGGCACAAGACAAAGATGCCCTCTCTTACCACTCCTATTCAACATAGTGTTGAAAGTTCTGGCCAGCACTATCAGTCAAGAGAAAGAAATAAAGGATATTCAGATAGGAAAAGAGGAAGTTAAATCGTTTGTTTGAAGATAACGTGATTGTCTATTTAGAAAACCCCAACATCTTAGCCCGAAATCTCCTAAAGCTGATAGGCAACTTCAACAAAGTCTCAGGATACAAAATCAATGTGCACAAATCACAAGCATTCCTCTTCTCTTTCTTTTCAGGTTTTTTTTTCTCCGTTTGCTTCTGTTTCCCATCTGGCTAATGAGTCTTCTCTAATTTCCTTTTCTTGTAAGTCTGCCTTCACAGTGACAATCTTAATTTTTTAGAGCCTTTGAAAGCCATAGAAAAGCTTCTTTCTTTTTATTATATAACATCCAACATAATCTTAAGTTTATGCAGTTTTGGTTCTTCTCCATTCATACCAAGGTATTTTTTTTTTCTGTGAAACAGAAAATGTCTAGTTTTAGCTCTCTGCATGTTTGTTTGCAGAGGGGCTGTCTTATGGAAAACTGTATTACTATTGACATTCTCTCTTAAGAGAAGAAAGAGAGAGAAAGGTGTATTTTAAACTTGAAAGAAAAGTTAGTTCACAGTTAAACCTTGCCATTTTTTACCTATGAAAATATTCAATTTTCCTGAAGACTAAAGCATATATGTCATTTTCAAATATTTTAATAATAATGAAGAAAAACTCACTCATGATGCCATTATTTAAAATCCAGTGTATTTTCATTTCAATGATTTTAATAGGTTTTCTGTGATTAGCTATGCTTTGCATTTTTATATTATTGCAACCAACATTTTGTAGGTTGCCTTTTTTAACAGCCTTATTTAGGTACAGTAAATATACAATTAATTGTATATGCTAGAGGTGTACGATTTGAAATATCTTGACAGATAAATACATTGTCATGCCATCGCCACAATCAAATAATGAATATATGCATCACTCTCCTAAACTCCTCATGCCCTTTGTTATCCTTCCTACTGATTCTCCTACTCTGTACCTACCCCAAGGGAACACCAGGTTGCTTTGTGTCACAATAGATTATCATAAATTTTCTAAAATTTTATATAAGAATTATGCACGATATGTTCTTTTGCTCGGAAATTCTAGTGACTATGTGGTATATTCTTATTTTGACTTTCATTTTAATTTCCCTAATGGCTGAAAGTATTGAGCATATACTTTTTAGACATGGATGTCTTTTGGGGTATAGTATCTGTGCAATTCTTTATCAGTTTTGCATTGGGTTGCCTATTACTGAGTTTTGAAAGTTCTTTTTATATTCGAGATGTTAAGTTCTTTTATAGAACCGAAATCATACCAGACATACTCTTGGACCACAGAGCAATAAATATAGAAGTCAAGACTAAAACAAATGCTCAAAACCATGCAGTTACATGGAAATTAAGCAACTTGCTCCTATTGGTTTTTATTTTTAATGCATTAAAGTTATTATTTCTCTCTCTCTCTGTCACTCTTGCTCTCGCTCTTTCTCTATCTCTCTCAAGCTATTCCAAATAGAAATCTGCTGTAACCACACTTCTCCCACTGTACCTAATGTTTATTTTCTCTGACTGTTTTTAAGATTTTTCTCTTTATCATTGGCCTTAAGAATTTTGATAATGATATATCTTTGTGTATTTTTTTTAACCTTTCCTGTGCTTGAGGCTCATAGAGCTTCTTCAATCTATGCATTTCCAGCTTTAATTGAATTTGGAAAATATTCAGTCTTTATTTATTTAAATATATCCCCCAAACATTTCTTTTCCTTTATGACTCCAATTTTTTATATACTTAACTACTTGAATTTATTCCACATTTCATATTTTTCATGTGTTTTCATATAAAAATACTGTTCATGTTTTTCAGTATTTTTCTCTCTGTATTTAATTTTGGTTAGTTTCCATGTTTTTAAGCTCAATAATGTTTTCTTCTGTAATATCTAATCTGTCATTCATCCAAGCCAGTGTATTTTTCATGTCAGACATCACAGTTATCATTTCTAGAAGTTGAATTTGTGTTGTTTTAAAATACAGACAGTACCTGACTTAGAATAGTCGGACTTAATAGTTTTTTGACTTTACTTTATGAGAACTTAATTTTATTGTTAAGTTGAGGAGCCTCCTGACTTACAGTGACTTGACATATGATGTTTTGACTTTGTGATAAGTTTATTAGGACATAAGCATAAATTGAGGAGCATCTGAGTTTACAGTGATTCAGCTTACAATTTTTTGACTTTATTATGGGCTTACTAGGTTATTTAAATGCATTTTTGACGTGATGTTTTTAACTCATTCTGAGTTTGTTGGGACATAATTCCATTGTAATTTGAGGAGCATCTGTATATTACCTTCCATGTCTCTGTGTATCAGGTGCAATCTTTGTTCTAGCTTCTTGGACTTTGGAATATAGTCATAAGTATCTTAATATCCTTGGTTACTAATTCTAGTATCTGTATCATTTGTGGGTCAGTGTCTGGTTTTTTTTATTAACAATTGTATTTTCTTTCTATTTGAATACACAGTAGTGTCTGATTAGATGCCACACACTGTGATTCGCTCTTGTTGTGGGTGTTTTGTTTCATTTTTATATTTCTATCAATATTTGTGAGATTTCTTCTGGGATATAATCAGGTTACTTGAACACAGTTTGATCCTTTTAAGCTGTGTTATGTAGGCCAGTACTGCATTTAGTCTAGCATTTATTTTTTACCACCACTAAGGCAAGATATTTCTTAGTATGCTAACTATGAGCCATGAATTATACATTTCTCAAGTCTTACTAGGAACGGATGCTGATCTTGGTGCTGCCAAGTCTGAGTATGATTCTCTCTCATCCTTTCAGATGGTTCTTTCCTCCAGCTATCAGTAGTTTCCTCACATGCATGAGCTAATCAGCACTCAACTGAATACTGAAGGGGACCATCTGCAAGCCTCCAAAGCTGACTGTGCTGCCTTCACCTTTACGGTGCTCTGTCCAACGAATGCCATCTGCCTTGGCTTCTGGAAACTCCCAGCTTGGTTTCCTCAACTCAAAGAAACGTCCAGATTCTGCCTGAATTTCTCCTCCATAAGCTGCAGCCCGAAAACTTCCTTCAGGAAGTAAATTGGGTAAATCACGGGACTTATCTAATTTGCTTCCTATCTTTCAAGGATCATTGTTTTTCATTGATCCTATATCTTGATTGTCACTGTATCATACACTTTCTTTAGCTGGTATCTTAGTTGTTTCAGACAGGAAGTAAATTCAGTCCATGTTATTCCATATTAATCAAAAGTGGGAGTCTCACCGTCATTTTTTAAACTTAATATTGTAGAATAAGCTTTTGCCTGTGTGTCACTAAAAATTGCTCAAATATATTTTAAATGGATTTATATTTTACTGTGTAGATACAATATAACTTTTAATGTTGCTATCATAACTAATGCTTCTTTTGACATTTTTTACTATATGTTTATTGGCATGGGATTATTTATCTAGAATATATTCCCAGAAATGAAATAACCGAGTCAAAAGAATTAAACATTGTATTAGTTTGTAGAGTTGTCTTAAAATACCATAAACTGGCTAGCTTAAAGGACAGAAATATACTGTCTCACAGTTCTGAAGGCTAGAAGTTTAAAAGCAAGGTGTCAGCAGGTTTAGTACTTTCTGAAGACTGTGAAAGAAAATACATTCTGTGTGTCCCTTCTAACTTCTGGTAATTTGCTATCAACCATTGGCATTCCTTTGTTTATCTCTGTTTTTGTTTTTACATAAGCGTGCATCTGTGTCCAAAGTTTACCTTTTTTAAAGACATCAGTCATAATATATTAAGAATCCCTGCTGTTCCAGAATGACCTCATCTTAGCTTAACTAATTGCAGTTCCAACCTTATCTTCAAATAAGTTCTCATTTTGAGATAGTGGGGATTAGGAATTAAACATCTGAATTTTAGTAGGACACAATTCAACTGATAACAAATATATTTAAATCCTTTTATATATAATTCTCAATTGATCCTAGGAGGGTTATAAAAACAGACAAATTATATATTAAATATGATTTACATCGAATTTAAAGAATTTGCAAAACAATTTAAAGAATTTAGAAAAGCAATATGCTTTTCACTATAATAAAGTATTATATTAAGAAATCACCAGCTTGTTGATATATATACTTCTTCTTCCTTAAGTGTTTTAAAAACGTTATAGTATGTTATAACATTCTGCCACTTTCTTTCTCTGAACTTTTTAGATTCTCTTTGGTTCTACTCTGGATTAGATATGTTTTCTTTTTTGATGGTCTATTAATCTTTCTGAGTAAAACTTTCTTGTTCCTTTATCTGTTTTCATTTTCCAAACTGCTTTTAGGGGTAAAAAATTTAAAACATATGTGACTTTCCTTAAAGGAAATGAACTCTATCTGCAAGTATTATAGATAGACTTCCTTAAACTGAAGTCCAACTCTACCAGCAAATATCGGTTTACAAGTGTTTGTCCTAATGTCTCCAGCAAACAAAGGAAGTCATAGTAATTCAAATAACTGCATATTCACTGAATAATCCCATTCACTTTTCTGTTGGTATATTCTGTTGGCCCAAGCATAATTTAACCTTCAATTTAGAAACTGTAAAACTTTCTGGTGAGAATAGCATCGAAGACTGATTTACCTAGAGATTTGTAAAAGAATGTGAATGAACCTGTTACTCCTGGCACTGCAGGTAGGACAATAAGATATAAGAATGACAAAATAGTGCATTTCTCAGATACAGTATTCCAGCCTCCTTAGATATGGTATTTCTTCAGCTCCCACAATAACCATCAGTGTATTTGTGCTTATGTCATCCTATTGCTAAAGCTGAAGAAAATTATGTTGCCAAGGAAACCAAAAACGATTTAAGTCATTTATTCAACAACTTTTAACAATCACTCTGTGCCCAGCACTGTGCTAGGTATTAAATACAGAATGGTTAAAAAGTGGCCGGGGGGAGGGGGTGGTGGTGGCATGGATTGTCCTGAAATGCAACATCTAGTCATGTGACAAGCATTAGCAAAAAATAAATATGCTACTAATTATTACTAAAAGTAATAGCGGTCTATATGAAAACAATAGAAGTAACTTAATTCAGATTAATTCAAAAAGTGACTTTCAGCTAATGTCTGAAGAATGAGTGGTCATTTGCCAGGACCATGTGAAAGGAAGGCTATTGCAGGTAGAGGAAAGGAAGTGATGAAGACATTAATTCAAGGAAGAGCTTGACACATTAGAGCAACTAAACGACAATATCACTGGGACATAATTGTCAAGAGCGATGAGACAGGGAGGAAGACATTTCTAGGTCATGTTTACAAACTGAGATTTTATTCTAAATACAATGAGTAACATAAGAGGGTATGAAATATGGTGATAAGATGCATAATGACATTTCAGTCAACAACAGACCGCATATAGGACAGTGGTCCCTTAAGATTATAATGAAACTGGAAAATTTCTATTGCCTAGTGATGTTATAGCCATCATAATATTGTAGTGCAATGGATTACCTTTTCTATGTTTAGATACATAAATTGTTGCCAGTGTCTTACAAGTGCCCACAGTATTCAGTACAGTAACATGCTGTACAGGTTTGCAGTCTCAGAGCATTAGGCTATACCATATACCTTAGGTGTGTAGTAGGACTATATCATCTTGGTTTGTGTACGTGCACTCTATAGGATACACAAAAGGACAAAATCACCTAATGATGCATTTCTCAGAAGGTATCCCCATTGTCAAGCAATGTATGGCTCTATATGAAATAAGTGCGGGGCATGGAAACTTGATTGTTGTAAGAGGAATGGGTAAAAAAAATAAGAGGGAGCAGGAGGTTAAGATGAGCATTTAACTCCAAATAAAGTGGTAGCAGTTGTAGTAGAACAACATAGGAAGATTCCAGATACAGTTTTTGAGGAAGCAGTGGCAGGACTCATTTCGAAATTTAATACAGCACGTAAAGAGAGGCAAAGGGAGGTCTCAAAGATCCCATCTACTTCTCTGACTCAAGTAATTCAACTAACTCTGACTTAAGTTTAATGATTACTTACAACAGAAAGACCAGACAGAGTAAGGTTACGTTTGGCTCAAAGACTGAGAGTTAGTTTTGAATATGTTAAGGATTTTAAGTTGCCTTTTTAAGATCCATCAGATATCAATGAGAATTTGACTACAAAAAGAGTCTTGGAGTATAAATGTAAGAGTCACTGCCTTTTTTTTTTTTTTTTTTTTTTTGAGATTGAGTCTCCCTCTGTTGCCCAGGCTGGAGTGCGATGGTGTGATTTTGGCTCACTGCAACCTCCGCCTCCTGGGTTCAAGTGATTCTCCCGCCTCAGCCTCCTGAGTAGCTGGAACTACAGGCACATGCTACCACACCCAGCTAATTTTTGTATTTTTAGTAGAGATGTGGTTTCACCATATTGGCCACGCTGGTCTTGATCTCCTGACCTTACATTCTGCCCACCTCCACCTCCCAAAGTGCTGGGATTATAGGCGTGAGCCACTGCACCCAGCTTAGAGTCATTGCCATCTAAATGGTATTAAACATCAGGGAAATAGATGCAATCATCTAGTGAGAAAGACTAGAAAGAAAACTGAAGATAGTCTGAAGCCAGACTATAGAATTCCAACATTTAGAAATAGCTTAGAGTAGGAAGCAACTGTTGTAGAACTGGGGAGGAGAGCAGTTCAGAGGATAGAAAACAACCCTCAATTAGAAAGAGTGGTGTTTAGACCACACACAGAAAGGATAAGCTTGTTAAGCTAACAACTAAAAGACCCATTGCTTTTTGGCTAGACTTCTGTGATTTTAGCAAAAGATGTTTTTTTGGGAAAAGTAAGGGGTGAATCCCAACTGATGTAAGTTAAAGAGGGAGAAGCCACCAGGTGCAGTGGCTCACGCCTGTAATCCTGGCACTTTGGGAGGCAGAGGAAGGCGAATCACCTGAAGTTATAAGTTCGAGACCAACCTGACCAACATGGTGAAACCTGTCTCTACTACAAATACAAAATTAGCCAGGTGTGGTGGCACATGCCTGTAATCCCAGCTACTCAAGAGGCTGAGACAGGAGAACTGCTTGAACCTGGGAGGTGGAGGGTGCAGCGAGCTGAGATTGTGCCATTGTACTCCAGCCTTGGAAACAAGGTGAAACTCCTTCTCAAAAACAAAACAAAACAAAACAAAACAAAAGACGGGGAGAGGCAGGTAAGAAAGTAGAAACACTATAGTGGTATAGCAGGTGATGAGAATTTTGGCTACACAGAGGAAGGGAAAAAGTCAGTAGGGCTAGAAAGAGATGTGAGCAAAAAATGTTCTTTTTTTTTTTTTCTCTTTTTAAAAAGGTATGAATTATTAGAGCTAATTGGTAAGTTGTACAGGAAGATCCTATGGATGGGATACAACAAGTACACAGGTGGAAAGGGGATAGCTAAAGAACAAAAGTCAGACGAGTACTATTGGTATTTGAGAAGACAAGAGATCTCCATTGACTACAAAGAAGACCAGTCTAAGATGGTCCACATGGAAGGAGACTTAGTCAAAAGAAGATGAGGTTAATATGGGAAAGAATGAGGGCCAAAGATTTGATAATTATTTTTAGCAAATTTGATATATTCTTACTAATTATAAAATCTTTTAAAATAAACTACATGTTTATACATGTAATTTTGATATTTTTAGCAAATTTGATATATTCTTACTAATTATAAAATCTTTTAAAATAAACTACATAAGTTTATACATGTAAATTTATATTACATTTTTATTAAAAAAATAAACAAATATGGTTAAATATATAGCCCATTGGGCAATACAGTATCCCTTTGACATTTTATCTTATAAGGCAATTGATAGCTTTTCTCGTGTTAAAAGACCTAAATGACAATCTTGACTTGTATTTTAAGGATAGAAGTAAATGCCAAACTTGTGTAAATGTCTGAGAGTGCATTTGATGAAATAAACTGCTAGAAACCATCAAAAGTTGAAGGGCTTATGGCTCTAATATAAAGCCAGCTTTATTCTGTCTGCAGAAATCTGGTAATACATGCAGTAAAACATAACATCCCAATAAAGAATGCTGTTTTTGATTGTTTTCTTCTCCACAGTCTCACATTTGCCCAGAATTTTAGTTTAGTCACTTTTGTTTTGTAAAATACATCGGCAAGGAGCTGTTACATAATATTTGCTTATTTTAACAAACCTGAAAAAAGTATTTCTTCCTACATTGTTAACTTTAATGATTTATTATCTTCTTCTCATCCTTCAATTCTGACTTAAAACCTCTAAAATCTGGTTTTAGTTCCACTGAGAAACAAATTAGTCATGATCAGGTGCTGTGATCAGAGATCTCTCTTTTTCTCTTTCTTTTTTTCCTTCCCTTTCTTTTTCCTATGCTTCTTCTTTTCTTTTTTTCTTCATTTCTCTTTTGATCTGCCTACCAACCTGCCTGAAGATTTGAAGATGAAAAGAAGTGAGCCATAAATATTTTTCCAAGGCCACTTTTAGTTCTCTGACTCAACGTCATTGTAAAATAATCAATATTCTCATCAATGAGTTTGGAACCAGGAAAAAGAGGAAACTTGACAGCAAGTGTGTATACAATCCAATTAGCCAAGGCAGCCCCTTACCTTCCACTGGGGTTTAGTGGCTGGCATTTGCTCAGAATGCCCACAAACTAGCCTTATTTTAGAGCTGTACTTGGAAAGCTGCCCAGAATAGAAATCCTAATTATAGGTATAATGGCAGTGGCAGTATCAGGAAATGCCAAGACAGTTTTCAGAACAGGAGACTAATGAGGCTTATTCTATCTTTACTTATTTGGAACTTTCGGAAAAATTTAAACAATAAGTAACCTTTGAGTTGTAGAAAAGAAAACTGGTACTTTTTCTAAACAATATCATTGAAATTTAGTCAGTACCAAATGGAATTTCATAAAGCTACCTGATCTCTAAGTGCATTTATTAAACTATAACATTGTGTGCAAATGATAGTTATGTTCTTAAGTTGTGTTATCAGTACGCTTAAGCATCTTCATAAGTGGTCATGATGCAATCAATCTCCTTTCCTTGGCTACTCCAGAAACTCACAGTTAGGATATTTACCTTCTCATATTCAGCCGAGTATTGCATGTGACAACTTATGTTGACTTTCTCTTGCTTTGACTTTAACAAGGATTTTCTTCCTTGAAAGTAATGGCCCATTTTGCAGAATCTCATCAGAAAAGTTTAAAGCCAAACCAAATTAGAATAGCCAACGTATTTCTAAAGCAGTGCAGAACAAATTTTCATAATGCTTTTCTCAGCTTTAATAAGAAATGTACCTTCACTGAAATGAAGTAATACTTGTCAATGGACAGCTTGGCATCAGGATTAAGTATTGGGATAAATCATACTTTTGGGGAAATCCCAGCTTCAGGAAGGAAAGGATTCTTCAGTTAGACTTTAAAAAATGAGAAACATTCAGAAGGCAGTTCTGAATGCCATTCTCACTCAGGGAACCATAATGATATAGGATCATTGCGGACATCTCCTAAAATACATTATTTTCTTTTGACCCGTCTCTGAATTATTATCTCATTTTTCTGTTTTTTTGTTTTGTTTGTTTGTTTTTACAGTTCCCTTGTTCTCAATGTCAGCCTGCCTGCTTTCTCATTTTTACTTATCATGGTCCTTAAAATCAAGGATATAATTTGGAAGGCCGTCGCAGTAGGTTTCAGGATTTTGCAATTTGACAACGGCACATTGCTGAATGGTATGCGTGATATAATGCCAGCATTTTCCACCAGTAGCAACTCATGTCATAGTTTTAGGAAAAGAAGAGAAAGAAAAGACCAAAAGAGACATAAAACCTTCAAAAATAGTTCCATGAATATGTGAAAACTTAGCTGATTAAGCATTTTACCAAACATTTTCACGTACTTTATCTCAAATGTCATCTTTTTGGCAATATGAGATTTTTACCAATAGAGATAAATAGTGCTAAATAGATGTGTGAGCAAGGGAGAAAATAATTTGTATAGTACAGTAATTATCTATAATTTAATATAATAAGTTACCTACACACACACACACACACACACACACAGACACACACACACACACAAAGGACCTATATGGTGTGTGTACATATGTAAGTATTTAAAATAACCTAAGCAGTTATCATTATAATTTCCCACAAATAAATTACTTCTTTTTCTGAAGTTAAACACAAAGAACAAAATTTTCTTTCTAACTTTAAGCAGAAACTATTTTACATGCAACTTCCCGGGAGAGTCTTAGAAATGACAAGCCAAATCTAAGCCCACAGCATATGATCTGACTGTCAGCAATCTGACTTTTGACCATTCATGTCATATTGTAAATGAAATGGCTGCTTGACTAACTCTCTGAGATGGCAACCAGCTGTGCAATGGTTTGTTACTCATTGCATTTTAATTAGTACTTGCTCTCCATAAGAGAGGATTAAAATTGTTACAAATGTTTGCTAAGAAACTAAAACATTTTATTCTTGGAAGCATTTTTGACACACTGTGTTGACGTCAGAGAAAAAAAAGCAAAAGTCTCTTATGACAATGTCCTTGGGCTGTAATCTATCAAACTTCAATTAACAATTTTAACTTGGTCTATATTAGCACTAACAAAGATACTCTGAATTTAAGTTACAAGATTATTTTCTTCATTTCCAACATGTTTTTGATGACTGCATTGGAAACCTTTCTGACGTGCACTGTAGCAGAAAACAGTCAAATTGCTTAAACCCTTTCACCGATGAAGTAAAATAGATTTTTGTGCAAAGGGAGAAATTAAATTGAAATTTTAAAAATCTGAGATATATATATTAAAAGGCAATGATAAATTACACTATAGTTGTTTTTGTCTTTCAGAAACTGAGGAGCAGCCAAGATCTATTTTTACTTCATTTATCAGGACTATCACATAGCAACTTGATAGTTCTAAACAATTAGCCACTTGATCTTTTTGAAAGATCTTTTGCTTCTCTTAAAATGATTTAAGAACACACTTTTTAAAAGAAAATTGAGAGTAAAAGGAACTGAATTAAAGTTCAAGAAATATGAATATACCTACCAGCCTCTTACTGTGCTGTGGATTGTATGGGAAAGTCTTTCTATTTGCATTGAGATGTGATTCCTCCATGAAAAACCAGATACACCATGTCTTAGTTTGAAAAAATAATTTAGGTTCTTAGGCCTGGGATGAATAAGGCCTTTCCTGTGTGGCAATAGCATTAAACTTAAATTTTCCATGTATTATGTTTATGTTTTTGTTTATTTTGATTTTTCATATGGAAGTGCTTTTAAACTTACTATTGGGCTTCTTTACAAACCTCAATTTGAAAAGGTCCTAAAGGTTTCCTCCTATTTTTTATGTTATCTATGTGACATAAGATGAATGCGTACACATGAATGGCTTAAGGCTATATTAGCTGGAATAAAAACTGGCACTTTGCTTATTCTTGTTTTGCTTCATTAAATCACAGAAAGTTTGGGCCCAAGGGATATTAATAATAGTCCACTTCCTTAATATTGCACATGATCAAAGACATTTAGAAGGTTTGATTGGGTTACCCAAAGAGATGCACGAAGATGGTAAGCTCCTAACACATAACTGACAAAATATTCTCATGGGTTTCCACTATTCTACAGCATAATTCTCCTGAAGACTTTTTTTGCTATTAGAAGTCACTCTTGGCTCCAACGTTATCCAATCAAATTATTTTACTGAAGCTTTCAAATTCTGTGAAAGTTCTGATACATGAATATTTTGACACATCTTTTTTTTTTTTTCCACAAAGTTTAGTTTCATAGTAAGATAATGGCACCTGAAGTCAGCCTAAAGACAGATGAAACAATATCTCTCATTATAATTCTTGGGATGTTTCCTCATAAAGCTACTGGTTCAGATAAGAGTCTATAAATGACTAAAAACAAGGTCACAGCTTTGAAGAGTAAGACATTTACTTACCTTACAGTCAGCTCTTGTCACAAAAAAATAGAACCTAAACCTTCAGATATACAAAGGGTAGACTTTGATCTAAGGCAAATTTTATATTGCCATTAATGAATTAGAGGTTCAATTGCATAGATTTTCGTAAACTGGTGCAACACTATGCATTATCATGCAACAGGCATGACCAAGTTCCAGCAAAATATAGCATATATAAAGAAATGCTAGACAATGAAATATGTCATTCTGGGTGAATTTTTAAAACCTAATCATCACCTAAGCTTGTGCTTATTGATAATTGATTGTGTTTAACAACTTTCACATGCAATAAAAGTCTATCTTCCTATTTGTCTGTTTATAAAAAGTTACATTCATGTAAACAGTGCAATTATACTACTCATCTCTTTGGTCATTTAATTTCTATTTAATACTTTACACTTTAGATTATGACTAAAAATACTTATAACTATTTGTTAAATAATCATAAACAAGATATTCTCTGTTTTGCTTCTGACTTGCATTTGAAAATATAATTGTTGTCTCTTTTTCAAGGATGAGTGATCAAATCATCCATACAAATTACTGTTTCCTCCCATTTTTATATTCACCATTAAAATCATTAAAATTTCAATAATAATGATTTATTTCTGCTTGATATGTAAGGTAATGACATGTAACTGGAGTTCCATTATGGCATTCATATAAATTTTTAAAATCTCTTTTAAATGGCTCATGTTAATTTAAACCTTAAGCTAATTTTATACCATTTAATGTTTATTATTTCTAATTTTAGACCCAACATACTTCCAAAAATTATAAAACACACCTCACAATAGAAGATATATATGAAAAAGAACTATTAAAATATTTTTAAAGTACACCATGTAAGAGGAAGAAGTAAATTACTAAGTCCAAAGTCAGAAACAATAAATGTCCAAAAAGCTATTATAATTGAATACAGTCACATGCCACATAATAACATGTAGGTCAATGGCAAACACATATGACAGTCGTCCCATTAGATTATAGCAGGGATAAAAAATTCCAATTGCCTAGCGACACTGTAGCCAGGATAATGTCATAGCACAACACGTTACTCACCTGTTTGTCATGATGCTGCTGTTAAACCCAACAATACAAACAAAATGTGACAGTGCCAGCTGCATAAAAGTGTATCATATAAAATACATATGAAGTAGGCCCTCCGTATCTGTAAGTTCTGCATCCATAGATTCAACCAACAGTGGATCAAAAATATTTTTTAAAAAATTGCATCTGTATTGAACATGTATAGATTGGTTTCTTGTCATTCTTCCTTAAATAATACAGTTATAACAACTATTTACACAGTACTAGATATTACTGTCTGTATTAGTCCAATCTTCCATTGCTATAAGCACCTGAGACTGGGTAATTTGTAAAGAAGAGGGGTTCAATGGACTCACAGTTCTGCAGGCTGTACAGGAAGCGTAATGCTAGCATCTGCCCAGCTTCTGGGGAGGCCTCAGGAAACTTGCAATCATAGCTGAAGGCGAAGTGGGAGCAGGCATGTCACCTGGTGAAAGCAGAAGGGAGAGAGAGAGGGGAAGCATCACAACTTTTCACTAACCAGATCTCATGGAAACTCATTCACTATCATGAGGATAGTACCAACAAGATGGTACTAAACCATCAATGAGAAATCCACCCCTATAATCCAATCACCTCCCACCAGGTGCCACCTCCAACATTGGGGATTACAACTAACCTGAGACGTGGGTGGGAAGACAGTTCCATATAACTGTATTTCCATTGTATTAGGGGTCATAAGTAATCTAGAAATGATTTAAAGTGTATGGGAGGATGTGTATAGGCTATGGGCAAATACTATGACATTTTATATCAGGGACCTGAACATTCATGGATTTTGGTATCTTAGGGAGGTTCTAGAACCAAATCTCCCGTAGACAATAAAGACAGCAATAGTTGATAATGATGACAAATCACTACGTTACTGGTTGACATACTTAACTATACTTTTATTGTTCTTCTAGAGTGTACCCCTTCTAGCTATAAAATTTTTAAAAATTAACTGTCAGACAGCCTCAGGCAGGTCCTCCAGGAGGTATTATAGAAGAAGGCATTGTTATCATAGAAGATGACAGCTCCATGTGTGTTATTGCCCGTGAAGCTGGCACCATGTGGAGCTAGAAGACAGTGATATTGATGACCTTGACCCTATGTAGGCCTAGACTAATGTGTTTAAGTTTTTACCAAATAAGTTTAGAGTTAAAAATAAAATTAAAAACACAGAAAAAACCTCAAGAAATAAGAATATAAAGAAAAGGCCAGATGCAGTGGCCCATGCCTGTAAATGCCAACACTTTAAGAGGCCAAGGCAGGTGGATTACCTGAGGTCAGGAGTTCGAGACCAGCCTGACCAACATAGAGAAATTCCGTGTCTACTAAAAATACAAAAAATTACCCAGGCACAGTGGTGCATGCCTGTAATCCCAGCTACTGAGGAGGCTGAGGTAGGAGAATCACTTGAACCTGGCAGGCAGAGGTTGCGGTGAGCAGAGATAGCATTATGACACTCCAGCCTGAGCAACAAGAACAAAACTCCATCTCCAAAAAGAAAAAAAAAAAGAATATGAAGAAAATATTTTTGTATAGTTACACAATGTATTTGTGTTTTTAAGCTAAATGTTGTTACAAAATAGTCAAAAAGTTAAAAACTTTAAAGTTTATAAAGTAAAAACATTACAGTAAGTGAAGACTAATTTATTAATGAAGAGAGAAAAAAAATTTTGCATCCATTTAGGACACTGATGTGCTTTATTGTAGACTTTGTAAATACCATACACATTTGTAGCCAAGGCGTATAGTATTGGTGTATACACATTGGCTACAAATGTGTATAGTATTTACAAAGTCTACAGTAAAGCACAGCAATGTCCCAGGCCTTTACATTGACTCACCACTCACTCACTGACTCACCCAGAGCAACTTCCAATCCTGCAAGCTCCCTTCACAGTAAGTGCCCTATATAAATGTATACTTTTTTTACATTTCATATTGTATTTTTACTGTACCTTGTTTATGTCTAGATACATATATACCATTGTGTTACAATTGCCCACAACATTCAGAACAGTGACAGGCTACACAGGTTTGCAGCCTAGGAGCAACAGGCTGTACCATGTAGGCTGGGTGTGTAGTATGCTGTACTACCTAGTTTTCTGTGAGTACAATCTATGATGTTCACAGTACAATAAAATCGCCTAATGACATTTATCAGAACGTCTCCCTATCATTAAATGACTCATGACTTTTCTAAGTTTAAATTTTAAGCTAAAGGCAAGGTGGAAGACTATTTAAAGCAGTCCCATAGTAAGAGTTCTCCCACCAGCATTTTCAAAAATCTACACATATGGACACTCCCTTAAGCAGCTATGGGCATGAAGCAATCAGCAGAGGCACATTAGTTGAGACAAAGTGCAGACTGGAAACATCTAGGGATAAGTTTTTCCATCTAAATGGGGCCCTGGGGACTTCATGGGGGTTTAGGGATTCCAAGCACAGCTTGGGAGGGAGCTACAATAAAAAAAGCAGCATGATTATGGAGACGGGAAACTCCTACGATACACTGCCCGCAAGCTGGAAAACCAGGAAAGGTGATGGTGTAACGCAGTCTGAGTCTAAAGCCTGAGAAGCCAAAGGCATAACTCCCAGTTTGAATGGAAAAGGCCCTAGAACCACAAGGACTGACATTCAAAGTCAGGAGATATGTGTCCCAGCTCAAAGAAATAATTTGCCCTTCTTTGACCTTTTTGTTCTATTTGGGCCCAAGAGATCGGATAATGTTCACCCTCACAGGAGAGGGAAGCTCTTTATTAATCTACTGATGCAAATGCTAATCACTTCCAGAAAAACCCTTACTAACATACCTAGAAATAATATTTTACCAGCTATCCTGATATCCTTTAGCCCAGTCATGCTGACAGATGAAATTAACCATCACATATACTCTCTCAGAATCCTGTACATTGAACATAGGCAGGACTATTTTTCCTGCCTGCCTTAGTGACTCCTTCTCATCCTTCCAGATGCCATTTAAGCCTTCCTCTTCCAACAGGTTTACCTTCCTATCTCAGGTGGAGTTGGTGACTAGGAGCTAAGATGTATACCTCCATATTAGCATTTTCTATACTGTGCTTTAATTGTTGATTTATGTCTCTATTTTCTCCATCAGAGGTTGTGCCTATAATTCTTCTGTGCCTAACATATTATAGACAATAAATATTTGTCAGATTTAGGTTGAATGAATAAATAAATGAAAGGATACTCTGGCTAAATCTTGAAGACTGAATAAGATGAGAAACATAAAGGAATGATAAACAAAGGCAGCAACACGTCTGAAAGTCTGAAAGCGTAAAACTGCATGAGATATATAGAAGAGAAAAGACTTCCATATGGAAACTCTTAATGCTCACTTCATCACACGTCTACTAAATTCAGAAGCATATGGTTATGGGATTTGCTCAGAAGTGGCAGACAAAAAAGTGGGAAAGCTGAGGATTGTAACAGACACTGCTGGTTGCTTGTCTAATAGCCATTCCTCTCCTCCTCCTTCTAACAAAACCTGCATTTAATAATGTGCTTCAGGGACTGCTTATCCTCAGGCTCAGGAGGGAAGAAGTGGGCATCCTGTCATTCTAAGGCCACCAAAGTGGATACATTTGCCTTGTCGATAATGGTGTAGACCAATGAGTACCTGATGCAACACACCCTTTCAAGCAGGTGAAAGTCCACTCGTGCAATTATGACTGGCAGGTACTTCATTCATTTGTATTGATTATTCACTATACACTAATTGGAATAATCTCAGGCTATTACTACTACTACTTAACAATTGTTGTCTATTGAGCATGCTCTCTTCCAAGCACTATAGCAGGTGTTTTACACACCTCATGTATAAAGCAGCCTATGATCAATGTCTTTGTTGAAATGAGGAGATCGGGACTGACAATTTCTGGACAACCTATCGATGTTTGCCAACTAAACCATTTTGTTCAATAAAATCCAGAGCATCTTGACCTCAGTTACTAGAAAGGGAAAAAACCTCTTTTTCACATACAGTGAAGTAGAAATCAAAGTAAGTGAGAGAGAGAGAGGAGAGAAATGAGAAATTTTATTAGACAGCTCCTTCTCCTTCTCAACCCTATTTGCAAGGAAGAACATTCTGTATGACCTGATATTCTTCTCTAAATAAATGTGGCATTGATTTTAACAAGCCCACCATGGCAAAGACTTGGCTGCTCCAAGACTTCTATTTCAGTTACATGTTACTGCTTACTGGTAAGCCATCAGGTAGAGGTGAGTCTAAGATGAGGATTAGAGATTACAGATTCTCAAGATGAGGACTGTAGCAGATTCTCTTTCTGATGGGAATCAGCTCTCTTAGATTGTTCTCCCTCTGGTTCCTGCCCACATCAATGCCAGCTTGTCACAGATTCCTCTCCTTGAAAGCAGAAAGAGGAAAAGGGGAAGTGAGCTCATGTGAAGAGACCACATAAGACAGGAGGCCTTATTTTATAAAGACCTGTTTCCTAATTAATCCAGTTCCCTTGAGAGAATACCAAAATTTCTTCCTTGCCTAAATGTATAGGTATGAGTATGTGCACTAACAGAAGTAGTTTATGACAGATTTCTTTGTATTTAAATTTGAATGATACTGAAAATACCAAAAATTTGAAAATTACCCATAAACTCATCACTTTAAATATCACACATGTGCTTCAACACACATAGACCCACATACATGAAATAGGAAGCAAGCATCTACCTTAGCTCCCATTGGGTTTTAAATATGATCACATTAGAAGTTTGGTGTGTTGCCACAGGGGTATGTTGGGGAGTTGGGGGCCAGGGGAGGGACAGTGGGGGTGGGGAGGTTGGGGAAGGATAACACTGGGAGAAATGGCTGATGTAGGTGACCGGAGGATGGAGACAGCAAACCACTATGGCATGTGTGTACCTATGCAACAATCCTGCAAGATCTGAACATGTATCCCAGAACTTAAAGTACAATTAAAACAAAAAAAAAGAAGTTTAGCGTGTTGCAAGTTTTTCTATGCTAATGAATGCATTTGCATATATGCCTATAGATGCATGTGCAGTTTTTACACAAATATAACCATGTGAAACACTTTGGTCTACATGGATTTCCACATTAACAATGTATCATCAACATTCTTCTGGTCACTATGTGCCCCTAATTTTCTTGTGGCTGTGGTGTATTCTCTTTCATGGATGTGGCATGACTGATTTAAGCCATGCTTGCTATGCCATCCTACTCCTTACAATACTTTTCAGTCTTTGGTAACATCTAACTGGTAATCATCACATCTTTTTCAAAATGTTTTGGCTATGTTGTCCTTATTTTTCCACATGAAGCTTAGAATAAGTTTTGAAAGGTTAAAGAAAAACAAATGTCTCATTTAAATTCATATTATAGAAAATGTAGACAGTAACATGAGATGAATTAGCCATTAGAAATATATATTTTTTTTACATCCAGGACATGGGAAGCTTTTGCATTCATTAACGCTCAGCTTGTTGGACTGGCATTATGTTCCCAAATAATGTTTTGCAGTTTTTATCTTAAATGTCAGACGTGTAACGATAAATGGGTGCTAACAGGCATCCACAGAAATTCTGCAATTCAGCCCATCACATAATTTATAGATAAAAGACCAAATTAGCAGCCTTTGTGTTCCTACTCTCAAATCATTTCAGTTATTAATATTTTAATAGCTGCCAAGTGGCACGTTTTCCTCATTGCCAATATTTTATTCAATAATGGAGACAATCCAAGTTTCAGGGATGTGCCTTTTCCCCTGGGAGGCTCAATAAAGCTACGAAAATTGTGAATGAAATGTGTCACCTACAAAATGTATAGTTTTATTTCCCTAAATGGTTTCCCTGCAACAACATTTGACTGTCAGAGTTAGAAGTCCTAAACATTTCTTTTAAAGTTAGTCCTCTTAATGAAGTATTGATGAGGGGTCAACCGAGGCACTGATTAAAATTGTTCCTTTTGTAAAAAAAAAAAAAAAAAAGAAAAATTCTCTGTGTTCTCTATTGTTGTTCACTGATTCAGAAGAAAAAGTTGGCCATTCATAACACTTTGTGGCAGGATGTTTTATCTCATTGGGTCTTTTTCTGGTCTCTAGATTGCTGCTAGGAGAATTTTCTCTGAAACAATCTTGTCTTGAGCTAAAACAAAGAACTGTAAGTCCTAGATTAAATTTTCTCTCCTTGTAAACCCCAGAAAATCCAGATAACCCAGATAATTATACCAGATAATTATCTTAAGTAATCAAATAATCTAGAAAACTATTCCAGATAATGTTCACACAGTAGTTTGTCTTCACGTGAAATGTACTTTTCCAACGCTCCTACTAAAATATTGTTATTCAACCAACTTTATAATTAATGGAGAAAAGCTGAAAGCATTCTCTCTAAAAACTGGAACAAGAATGCTTACTTTCAACCCTTTTATTCAACATGGTACTAGAAGTTCTTGCCAGAGCAATTAGACAAAAGAGAAAATAAAAGGTATCCAAATTGGAAAAGAAAAAGTCAATTTATCCCAGTTTGCCAATGACATGACCTTACATCTACGAAAACCTAAAAACTCTACTAAAAAATTCTTAGATTTGATAAATGGTTTCAGTGAAGTTTCAGGATCCAAAATTAATATACAGAAATCAGTAGTATTTCTATACACCAATAACAATCTAGATAAGAACCAAGTCAAGAAGGCAATCCTTTTTACAACAGCTACCAAAAAAATTAAACCCTAGGAGTATTTAACCAAAGAGGTAAAAGATCTCTACAAGGAGAACTATAAAATACTGATGAAAGAAATCAGAGATGACACAAACATCCCAGGCTCATGGGCTGAAATAATCAACTTTGTTAAAATGATCATACTGTTCAAAAGCAATTTACAGATTCAATGTAACCCTTATCAAACTGCCAATGTCATTTTTCCACAGAATTTTTTAAAAATCCTAAAATTCATATGGAACCAAAAGAAGAATCTGAACAGCCAAAGCAATTCGAAGCAAAAAAAAAAAAAAGACAAAGTTGGAGGCATCACATTAACTGACTTCAAATTACTCAAATTATATCACCAGGCTATAATAACCAAAACAACATGGTATTGTTCTAAAAATAGACACAGAATCTAGCAGAATCCAGCTATAAAGCCACACACATATAACATATAACAAACTGATCTCTGACAAAATTAGTTAACAAAAATATACACTGGAGAAATGAAACTTTATTCAATTAGGACTGGGAAAATTGGATAGCCATATGCAGAATAATAAGCCTGGACCCATACTTCTCACCATATACAAAAATGAACTCAAGATGACTTTAAGATCTAAATGTAAGATACGAAACTATGAAAGTTCCAGAATAAAACTTAGCAAAAACTCTTCTGAACTGGTTTAGGGGAAGAATTTATCACCAAGTCCTCAAAAGTAAGTACTACAAAAACAAAAATAGACAAATATTACTTAAACTAAAAAGTTTCTGCACAGCAAAAGAAACAATCAACAGGGTAAACAGACAACCTACAGAATGGGCAAAAATATTTGTAAACTATGCATGCAACAAAAAGCCAATATCCAGAATCTATAAGTAGCTAAAATATCTAAACAAGAAAAAAGCAAACACCCCCATTAAAAGTGGGCAAGGCTATTATTAAAAAGACAAAAAAAAAAAAAAACAGATGCTGGTGAGGTTGTGGAGAAAAAGGAAGCTTATACACTGTTGGTTGGATATAATATTTACTATTCAGATGATGGGTACACTACCAGCTCAGCCTTCACCACTATGCAATACATGCATATAAGAAACCTGCACTTGTACCCTCTAAATAAACTTTAAAAACAAAATTTTGTGTTATGGAACAGCTAGAACCATGCCACTGCTCATGCTTCTTGTCAACGTTAAATACAAGAAACAAAGTTATGGAAAATATTTGCCTTATATGAAATTTTCAGTGTGTACACCATATGCGGACACTAAGAATTCGATCAAGTAATCTTAGCATTTAAATGTTCTATCTGTCACACCTTGGCAGGAAAACAGAAACCACTCTGCTTGTTTTAGCAGGAAGGGATTTAAGAAACAGAATTGGAAACTTAAAAAGCTGTTAATAGGCCCAGAAGAAGAAAGGTCAAAGAATGCCACTGCTGACCTTTTAGAAAATCAGAAAACATGGGAATTAAGGAAGATGTCCTTGAAGCTCTCAGTTACCTACAGCAGTGAAGCAGGTGATTTGCAGGAGCTGACCCAGAAGATACTGCTTTGATTCTATCATTCAATTCTATTCCATCATTCAATTCTATCATTCAAATCTCTCATCACAGATCCCTTTGTTGGAATTAAATTTAAATCCTGCATCAAGGGAGTGTGGGCAGTGTAGTTTTCGGGCTTCAGACCATGAGCTACAGGGAGGATTTTAAAGGGCAAAGAATGTGCTCAATATCAGCAGAAGTAGCTCATCCAAAAATTCATTAGCATGATTCCTAAGATTGCAGTTTTTCACTGGAGAATACCCATATTTAATTCTAATTTGGTCAACATTTAATAATTTTCATCTTGGTCAAATCTCATCTGGATGTCCCAGTTCCCTAATTACAAAATCCTGTGAGTAGGGCCTCATCTAGCATCTGCATTTTGCTCTTGGAAAATGGTGTTAGCTGAGCTTGGTGGCTCACATCTGTAATCTCAACACTTTGGGAGGCTGAGGCGGGCAGATCCCTTGAGGTCAAGACTTCTACACCAGCCTTGCCAACAGAGTGAAACCCTGTCTCTACTAAAAATACAAAAATAAAAATAAAAACATAAGCAGGGCATGGTGGCATGTACCTGTAATCCCAGCCACTCAGGAGGCTGAGGCAGGAGCATCACTTTGACCCAGGTGACAGAGATTGCAGTGAGCTGTGATCACTGCACTCCAGTCTGGGCAACACAGCGAGACTCCACCAAAAAAAAGAGGGGAAGGGAGGGGAGGGGAGGGGAGGGGAGGGGAGGAGGAAAATGGCGTTAAAATGCCTCTTATAACTGACCTGGCAGAACTGACTTATACCCTCTTTACTTCCATTTTCTTTCACTGTGAAAGTGGAAAAATTAGTTATAAAACTTGGCTAGTATTTTCCCTAAAAACAAACCAAATTAATACAGCTTCATTTCTCTTGGGTCACATTTTTATACAAGAAGATTAACATGTTTCCAGTCTGTCTGGGTGGTTTTGGATGGCTGAAATGCTGTCAGCTTTATTGAATCATTCATGGAATTGATTTGAATCTTACAGAAAGTTCTCTCCGTCTTCAAAGGCTTAATTTGGTTATTTATGGATGAATTTCATGCAGTTTTCAAAATATATTATTTGTCTCCATTTCAATAAGCCTGAAAGTTTGTGTAATGTTGGATAGTTTCCAGCAACATTATTCTGAGTGACTATGGGAATCAGGATCCAGGAACTTTAGGCAAAAGATTTTCATTTATACCTCCTAATTTTTATCTCCTGTCTCCTTATAAAATAACTAGACCTTGAATTTTAAATATTTGTTAATATCAAAATCTCCACTGTAATCAAAAAAACTCAATCCCAAAATTATTCTTCTCTTCTGCACATAGGAAAGAGTAATTATAAATTTAGGGAAATTACTAACATAGAAAAACCCTAAAAATGCTGAAATATACCAAAAGAAAACAGTCACAAGTTAGTGCTCTATTTTAAATAATTTGAAGAAAAGTTGCAATTTAATTATCAAATACTCAGTTTTAAATTTCTTCTAATAATAATCTTCTGAATTTGATATGCAAGAATACATTCTATATGTTTCTGAATTTTGTGGACACAACTATGTTTTTCTTAAAAATTACATTATAGAATATATTAATAATATAAAAACTCATTTGTGATATAATATGTTAAGCAGATTTCAAAAGAACTTATTTTGATTCCATTATTAAAAAGGTAGAGGGATAAACTGTGCACTCAAAAACCACTGATTATCTCTGGTCAGTATTATTATGGCTGATTTTTAATTTTGTGCATGTTTTCTGCATTTCCCTATATAACTTTCATTATGAAATACACTTATTTTCAAATAAAAGAGCCAATCTTTTTTTGGAAGTTTTCCCCAAAAAGCAAAAAATTATCTTCCTCTAAATTTATATATTACAACTTATTTTTTACAAAGATACATTAATTTCTGTGGAAAAGGATCATGCTTCCAACAACATTTGCTGTAACAATTGACTATACATAGGCCAAAAGAAATGAACTTTGATGAATGCTTTATACTATACACAAAAATTAACTCAAGTAGATTTTATATGTTAATTCTAAAATTACAAAACATTTAGAAGACAACATTGGAAAAAATCTCTATGATCTAGGGTTAGGCAAAACTTTCTTAGACACGATAGTAAAAGCATAATCTTCTTTTAAAAAAGTGATAAGCTGAACTTCACAAAAATGTAAAACTTTTGCTTGAGGAAGACACTATTAAAGGAATCAAAAGGCAAGTCAAAAACATTTGCAAACCACATATCTGATAAAGAACATATAAAGAATATATAATTTTTAAAACTAAACAACACAATAAATTATGCAAGACTTAACAGTCACTTTACTAAAAATATGGATAGCAATTAAGTACATGAAAATATGTTCAACCTCATTAGTCACTAAAAATGCATATTAAAATTATAACTGGATGCAACTACACACCTATTAAGATTACTGAAATTTAACAATATTACTATATCAAATGTGGTCAAGGATGTGAAAAAAATTGAAACAAATATTCAGTAAAGATTTGTGCACAAAATTCATAAAAGCTTTGTTTGTAATAGTCCAAAATTTTAAAGAATTTAAAAGCCCATGAACAGGTTAATGTATAAACAAATTGCGGTATATCCAATAGTGTATATAAAATGAATTACTCCTCACCAATAAGGTGAAATCAACTATTTCTATGTGGATGGACTAATGTGAATGAATCTCAAAATAATTCACTGAGATTTAGTGAATGAAGCCAAACCAAGTAAGTACATACTGTGTAATTCTGTTTACACATAATCATAATCCTAGAAAATGCAAAATAGGCTGGGCACGGTGGCTCATGCCTGTAATCCCAGCACTTTGGGAGGTCAAGGAGGGCAGATCACAAGGTCAAAAGATCGAGACAATCCTAGCCAACATGGTGAAACCCCGTCTGTACTAAAAATACAAAAATTAGCTGGGCGTGGTGGCATGCGACTGTAGTCCCAGCTACTCGGGAGGCTGAGGCAGGAGAATCTTAGGTCTTTTCTATTCCTTACAACAATGCAAACAACTGGCAATTACATATTTCTTGGTAATCATTCCACTGATAGTAGTTATACAGCACTTAAGATACTTAAGGTAACATTCTAAGAATAATGTTTGTAACAAAAGATATCCTGCATACTATTTTGTGAATATGATTAAGAAAAAAATATTTAGTTTTATTTTTTGTATGCAGTCTTCACAAAGAACCAAGCAACACACAACCAAAAATTATTTCTACTACACTGAAATGAGTACATATTCATACTCATTTTATGAATATGTACTCATTTCAGTCTAGTAGAGTGGCTTAATATTCCTACTTTAGTTATGCTTCCATGGAAAACCTTTCACTTTATCCTTTGCAGTTAAATTTATCATAACAACACAGTACTTTTAGAAATATTGTCTTGGAGACTAAATTGTTTAGAAATACACAACTTCATGAAAACATTTCTCAGACTGACATGGAGGAGTAAAGAGAAATTGACTCTAATTTTTATGAGGAGAGGCTTACCACTGTGCTACCAGCATCTGATACATTGCAGGTGCCCAGGTGCCCAGGAGCTCAAAGAACAAATATTAAGAGAGCTCAGTGTCAAGCACAGCTCCCCTGTTAACCAGGTATGTGTCAACTTAGGCAAACCATTTATCAACTCAGATTTCATTGCCCTTATATAAAAAATTACATGCTTCCAGTGGATCCTATTAATTGGGACTTTTAATTGCCATAGAAATTCAAATCAAACTGGCTAAGCCAAACAAAAAAGAAAAACAAAAAATGTCAGTTAGGGAGCAGAATTTATTAACATAGTAGTTCTTGCTTCTTTGTATATTGTGGATTTTTAATACCCCAGATGCCCATCTTTCTTTACATGTCTGCTCATGGAGCAATCACTAGTACTAAGAGAATCTAGTGTTCAGTTAGACAAGTCTAGTATCATGTGTGTAACCCTTTATGGTGGTTGGGCATGGGAGTGGGAGAGGAAGTTCCCTCTATCCAAATCCCATAGAATGGTTTTTCTTAGTAAAAGAAGTTTACATATATAGATAGATACAAATATAAATAGATATTGATATAGATGGTGGACACATAAAGGTAGCCAATGCCTATTACAAGGTACATGAAATAAATAGCCTCCCACATCTCAGACATAATTAAATATCAAGACTTAACACCTAGTAATAATTCTTATATAGTGATATGGTTTGTCTGTGTCCCCACCCAAATCTCATCTTGAATTATAGCTCCCATAATTCCCTCCTGTTGTTGAGAGGGATTCAGTGAAACTAAAAATACAAAAAAGCAAAAATACAAAATTAGCTGGTCATGGTGGCACGCTCCTGTAATCCCCACTCGGGAGGTTGAGGCAGGAGAATCACTTGAACCTGGGAGGCTGAGGATGCAGTCAGCCAAGATTGCACCACTGCACTCCAGGCTGGACAACAGAGCGAGATTCCATCTCAAAAAAAAAAAAAAAAGAAAGAAAGAAAAGACAATGCACCATCTTCAAGTATATGAAGAATTTCTATAAAATTGAAACTTACTATACTTTCTCTTTCCATGGTGAATTGAATGCAATAAAATAGCATTGAATTAAGTCAGAGGCGATTTAGATTGGATGTTATAAAGATCTTCTTGGCTTTCAGAATTGTAGCGGAGTAGGATTCATCCAAAGGAAGGCTGGGCATTCTTTGTTCCTCACGGTCAGAAGAGGAAAGGAGGAGGAGGGGGAGGAAGAGGAGGAGAGAGAGGGAGAACAGGGAGGAGGTGGGAGATAATTGAATCATGGGGGCAGTTTCCCCTCCATACTGTTCTCGTGGTGGTCTCACAAGATCTGATGGTTCTATAAGGGGAAATGCCTTTCACTTGGCTCTCATTCTCTTCTCTTGTCTGCCACCATGTAGATATGCCTTCCGCCTTCCTCCATGACTATGAGGTCTTCCCAATGAAATCCTGTCATTTGCAGCAACATGCATAGAATCGGTGGACATTATGTTAAGTGAAATAAGCCAAGCACAGAAAGATAAATATTTCATGTTCCCACTCATATGTGGGAGATTTAAAAAACTGATCCTATGAAGGTAGTGAACAGAATGATGGTAACCAGAGGCTGGGAAAGTTTGTCAGGGCGGGGAATGAAGAGAGGTTGGTTAACGAGTAAAAAGTACAGTTGGAAAGAATGAATAGAACTCTAGTGTTCAGTAGTACAATAGGGTGACTATGGTTAACAATAATGTTTTGTGTATTTCCAAATAGCTAGGAAGAGAAGACTTACAATATTCCCAACACAAAGAAATAATAAATGTGTAAGGTGGATGATACCCCAATTACTCAGATTTGATTATTATATACTATACACTTTTGTGAAAATATCACATGTACCCTCTAAATATGTATAACTATCATGTGCTGACAAAATTAAAGAAGAAATACTATGTACAGGTATTAATGATTTTATGGCATGATATTTTCTTACTGCAAACAAAAACTGTGAGATACCTCTATGTTGCCAGAGAAGCTTGCAGAAATTTGCTTTTCAGTATAATTCCTCTTATTCCACACGCAATCCCTAATACTTTGTTCTCAACTGGACTTGATTAAAGCTGTGCTTTTACTGTTTCTTTGTTTAGCTTGAACTAGCCACACAGGCACACTTAATCCTAACTGCTTTCAAGCAGTGTCTGTGCAAAAACACTCTTCTATACACAGGCCGTTCTCTCGATTGTGACCATCTGAAAGCGGAAACTCAGCCTGAGAGACCCAGGTTTGTTTTCCTAAGACCAAAGTCAGTCAGCGATCACTTCTGAATTACTGTGGTAACTCAGATTAATTTAGAGTAAAGTTGCATATTTTTTAAGGCCCATATGTTTTGAGTATGTAAGTGCTGAACATTTTAAATAAGGTTTATAAAGTAGGGTTGAAGTACATTCCTAGTTCAAAAACAAAAGAATCACCCAGGTACGGTGGCTCACACCTGTAATCCCAGCACTTTGAGAGTCCCAGGCAGGCGAACCACCTGAGGTCAAGAGTTCAAGACCAGCCTGGCCAACATGGTGAAACCCCGTCTCTACTAAAAATACAAAAAATTAGCTGAGTGTAGTGGCGCATGCCTATCATCCCAGCTACTCAGGAAGCTGAGGCAGGAGAATTGCCTGAACCTGGGAGGTAGAGGTTGCAGTGAGCCAAGACTGTGCTATTGCACTCCAGACTGGGCAACAAGAGAGAAAATCAGTCTCAATAATAAATAAATAAATAAATAAATAAAAATAAATAAATCACATGGCCAGCAAAGCAACAGAGATGAGAGAATTCTGAAAGCATCGAGAACATGTTTTACTGAGAAAAGTATCACTCCTCCAACACAATCTAAAAATCATTTCCGAAAGATTTTTGTCAGGGTTTCTTAGGCTACAGAAGGAAAACCTGAAGTGGCTTAACGACCATCTTCAAGCATATGAAGGATTTCTATGAAGTTGAAACTTACTACATTTTCTCTTTCCATGGTGAATTAAATGCAATAAGATAGCATTGAATTAAGTCAGATGCAATTTAGATCGGATGTAATAAAGATCTCCTTGGCTTTCAGAATTGTAACAGAGTAGGATTCCTCCAAGGGAAGGCTGGGCACTCTTTGTTCCTCATGGTCAGAAGAAGATGCAAAGAGGAGGTGGTGGAGGAAGAGAAGCAGGGGGAGGAGGAGAGGGAGAGGTAGACGAGGGAGAGAGGGAGGAGGTTGGGGAGAGGGAGGAGGAGGAGAAGTGAAGGAAGAAAGGAAAAGCGTAGACTGCTTTTCTCAGTTCCCTGAGCTGAAATGGTTGTAACTGCTCCAAAATTGCTAGGCGCTAGTTCTGTTGCATTGATCATCATTCCTACCCTTTGTCTCCAGTCGTCTTTGATGGAGAACCAGTTTTAGCCTGGACCACAAGATTTCTAAACTACTGCCCAGAAGAGGTTGTAAAGAAATTGAATGGAGCTTGGAGCAATGTATCTAGGGCTGCTGATGTCACATGTGATGTAACTTAATCCTAAATCACTCAGAATCCAGGAAGTGTGGTGAAGCAGCCAATCGTATAACTTGGTGACCACAAGGCTGGATCACGTCCTCCAGTGGAGTGAAAGTAATACCAGGATAGGAAATGAGAATATGGGGGAAGCAAACACAGCCCTCCTTTTTTCTGGGACTGGAGTCCATATTGTGATATGAAGGCAGAGAAGTGGTGGTCTATTTCCGGTGTTAGGATTTGAGGAAGCGGCCTTACCAAAGAAAGAAATGACCCAGGAGACCCTGTTATAAACTTTCCCTTCTGTTGTAATGTCCTCCACAGGAAGTTACACCTGGACATATGGACAAACATGGCTGAAGCCTCAAATGTCCTGAGATGTCTCGAGAAACAGACTAAAACAATAAATGTGGTAAACACTCAAAGGCAAAGAGGGTAGGAGGTGACATAGTGATGTGTGCTAGCAAGCTATATTTGAAGCTGCAAAACAGATAGGGGAATGGTAAATGATCCAGGAGGGGGATAAAGTGGAAAGCTAGTGTCTGAATGCAAGATGCCATTCAAGAAACATGCCGATTCACCTCCCAGAACCCAGGAAAGGCTAAGAGCTGCAGGCAGAAATTGTGATACCAAGTAGGGCAAGGCATGAGAGACTGAAGATAGTTAAACACATGAGGCTGAAACTTTAGATACGGAACTGTCAGAGGAGCTAGTCCCCCTTTCACTTGTTCAACCATGGGGATTACTCCTTCTATACCCCTGGAAAAAGGGAGAGGTTTAATCTCTGCAGAAATTGTACCAGAAAGGTCTTGACCTAGAGACAAGCACAGAGGGTATGGGGTGATATGTAGCATTCATGCCAAAGAATGAGACCTCTTCCCTCATCCAGACTAATTATGCTCTGCTCATCCAAGCAGAAGATCAGAGAATCTTCTCTAAAGAAAATGATAGATTTGGGGATACCTCAATATTATAGCTGGTCTGACAGACACAATGCTTTACTGCCTTACTTCGTAGGCAGTTGGAAATCATTTTAACTCTGAAAAGAAGACCAAAACTCACAAAAAGACACCACCATCCATAGACAGTAACTCAAAATAAGAGAGAAAATGCATGGAGCAGAAAAAAAATTAAAAACTATTATTCTTAGAAATATAATTAAAGATACTGAATTCATAAAGTAAAACCATGCCGTTTAAAAAAAAAGTAATTAAGCAGTATGAGAAAAATACATACAATAGATGAAGGTTTAAATTTTTTTCAAAAAAGAAGAAGTTAAAGTTAAGGAACCCATAATATAGGATAAAATGATAAAGGATCAACAATAGAGAAGAAAATTAATTTTTCCTGAATATTGACTGAGTTTGCAAACCCACAGTGGTACCATTTTTAGTATCCCACTTTCACAGATCCTTGGCCTTTGAGAATTCTGGATCATGTCAGAGAAAACAAATATAAATCAGATGGGCAGCATCTTGAGACCCACTGAGTCACACGTGAGACAGGTTGTTCAAAAAGCCACCTTTTGATTTAACATGGGTCTCAAGGAGCTCTGCTAAGAGCACAGCAATACACCAGCTTCGCTAATGGAAAGCGCCTTCTAATCAAAATGCAGTCATCACTAGATTGCATTTTCTAGAGAACTGGGGTACATCAGCTTGTCACAAAAACCACTGGTCTTTGCTTTCCATCCCATCCTTATGAACTCTTGGAGCCTTAGGGTTTTCACTGGCCCCCCTTAGGAAGTCAGATACAGAGACATTCTAACACTTAGGCATTTCTCCATGACCATGTTAGAATCCGAATTATATAGATACTATATTTCAACCGGGAAAGGGTGAAAAATACTCTGAGACAAGGAAAATAGAAGTTACTTACTAGTGGTTCTGTTTCATATGTAAGTAAAATGTGGGTGATAAGCTTAAACATTTCTTATTTATGAAGCAGTTGGTCATTTCCTATTTCTAAGTGCCAAGCCCAGAAGAATAATGTACCCCCAACACAGTTCAGATCTCCTCTTGAGGAACAGGCATAGTTCTATAGCCCCAACTCAGCATCTTTCTGAAGACAGCTAGACATACTTTCAAGGTTTATTGCTTTGACTTCTATGCTATGTTAACCATTCTCTTTTTAAATTCTTTATTATTACTAAAGATTAAATACAGTCAAGCTGATCTTAATTAAGAATATATAATTCATAGGAGGTAACACTATTTCCCTCACTTCTAAATTGTTGGAGAAGCCACCTACGTATAGAAGTGTAGTTCTACTTAGCATAATCTAAGGCTAAATTGTTCTCTGGTTTAAACTACTATGATATCTACAGAGGTTTCATTAAATATATCTTTTCATAACTCTTAAACGATTCCAAAATAAAAAATAGCATGACACAATACCTTTTAAATAAAAGCACGCATAAAATTTTAATACTCATGGAATTTTTACTAATGAGGAGGAGAAAAGACATCCCGGAATGTCTGCATGTCAGAAACGTAGTGAAAGTATTTTCTTTTCCATTTCTTTTTAGTATTATACTTTAAGTTCTGGGATACATGTACAGATTGTGCAGGATTGTTACATAGGTATACACATGCCATGGTGGTTTGCTGCATCCACTCCCCCATCACCTACCTTAGGTATTTCTCCTAATATTGTCCTTCCCCATTCTCCTCACCCCCTGCTATCCCTCTCCCAGTCGCTCCACCCCTCAACAGGCCCCAGTGTGTGATGTTCCCCTCCCTATGTCCACGTGTTCTCATTGTTCAACCCCTACTTATGAGTGAGAACATGTGGTGTTTGGTTTTCTTTTCTTGAGTTAGTTTGTTGAGAATGATGGCTTTCCAGCTTCATCCATGTCCCTGCAAAGGACATGAATGCATCCTTTTTATAGCTGCATAGTATTCCATGGTGTATATGTGCCACATTTTCTTTATCCAGTCTAACATTGATGGGTATTTGGGTTGGTTCCAAGTTTTTGCTATTGTAAACAGTGCCACAATGAACACACGTGTGCGTGTGTCTTTATAATAGAATGATTTGTAATTCTTTGGGTATATACCCAGTAATGGGATTGCTGGGTCAAATGGAGTTTCTATTTCTAGATCCTTAAGGAATCGCCACACTGTCTTCCACAATGGTTTAACTAATTTACACTCCCATCAACAGTGCAAAAGTGTTCCTATTCCTCCACATCCTCTCCAGCATCTGTTGCCTCTAGATTTTTTAATGATCACCATTCTAACTGGTGTGAGATGGTATCTCAGTGTGGTTTTGATTTGCATTTCTCTAATGATCAGTGATGATATGCATTTTTTTCATATGTTTTTTGGCTACATAAATGTCATCTTTTGAAAATTGTTTGTTCATATCCTTTGCCCACTTTTTGATGGGGTTGTTTTTTTCTTGTAAGTTTGTTTTAGTTCTTTGTAGATTCTGAACATTAGCCCTTTGTCAGAATTGGTAGGCTGCGAAAACTTTTTTTCCCATTCTGATGGTTGCCAGTTCACTCTAATGATTGTTTCTTTTGCTGTGCAGAAGATCTTAAATTTAATTAGATTCCATTTGTCTATTTTGGCTTTTGTTGCCTAGGCAATACCATTCATGACATA